>CM019694.1:11388182-11510682 GCA_009760885.1 Achatina immaculata
GAGGTAATAGTCAGAAACAATTGACCCAAATTGTTTATGAGATTTGCTTCCCCTGTTTATTCAATCATTCATTTGCATGTCTCTTGCAGAAAATTACCTCCCTAACAGCACTCCTGTAGGCCTCTCGGTTGTGAGCAAGATGGCCTGCTGCTGATGCATCCATTTGCAGATCATCAACAATGTCTTGCAGCTATCTTCGTCTTGGTCTTCTCTCTTTCTTTTTCCCATTATGTACCCTTCCAAGACTCTAAATTCTCATGACGTTGAATGTGCCCAAAATATTTAAGCTTTCTTTGCTTAACCCTCTTTACTAGCCAGCCTTCTTCAATATTAAGTTCTTGTAGTATGGATATATTTGTTCTTTTTTGTGTCCATGATATTTGAAGAACTCTTCTGTAACATTTACATTCAAAGGCATTTATGTGTTTCTCTGCTGTTTTGTTAAGTGTCCAGGTCTCACAGGCATATGTTGCGATGGGAAAGATGCATGACCTTAAAAATCTTATTTTTGTAATTCTGTCTGTTCCTCTTCACAGATTCTTTAGTTGTTTTATGTTATGAAGAGCAATAGATGTCAATCAAATGCCGTGCCGTGTGGCGTAGGTGATCATTTCTCTCCACAGTTCCCTGTCTTTAGATTTGATTATGAGATCCGCCAGTGACTTTTTTCCTAGCCACACTGACAGCCCATCCAGTAACTTCTCTCTCTGTCTTCCTCTATCTCTTCTTCCCTCAGTTTTTCCAGTTGCCACAATGTGTTCCAGTTTTCATCTTCTCAGAAAATGTCCTACAAATCTTGCTTGATCTATCTTGACGATAAATGTTCTCCTTTTAATTTCCCTCATTGTATCTCCATTATTAATTAGTAGTGATCCAAGATATTCAAAAACTCTCCACGTCTTCCAAGTTTTCCTCATTCTCCCCTGTAATGTGCAAAATACCTTAAATCTTAATGTTAATTAACGTGGTTTCTGTCACACATAAGACATCTGTAATTTTAAATCAAGCTTCCCTGGACCTATACTTGAAACACAAGGAAAGAGCCCAAAAAATTTCTGGGCTATCACCTTTCCACGGATCCATATGCATTAAAGGGGAGTAACAAAAAGAAAATGTTATATTTGCACGTTATATTTCATTTGGGAAACTATGAAGTGTTAGAAGTTTTGCTGACGGGTGTAAAGGTACTCAAGTGTTTTCATGGGAAACTTAGCTTCCGTGTAGATAAGACTAGGGCCTCAGAGAGAGATTTTGTAACCAGCGTAAAACTCTTACAACCCCCACCCCCACCCCCATTCACCTCCCACCCTCACCACACATATCCACTATGGACCCACTTTTAGGCTTACCCTTAAAACAGGGAGAATCCTTCGGGCCCCGGAGCGATGTAACGCCTGGACCCCTCCCCCCTCTCTCTCTCTCTCTCTCATGGTGCCTAGATGGGACAAGGGAAGGAACGCTGACAGAAGGGTAGGTCTCGTCATTCCCCAAGAGTATTTTTTATTATTTGAGAAACGGTAAATATGTAAATGTAGCTTGCTACAGCAAAACACTGAAAGCCATTATGTCTTTTTTTCTTTCTTTCATTCCTTCTAAAATCATTATGTCTTTTTCTTTCTTTCTTTCTAAACTCATTATGTCTTTTTCTTTCTTTCTTTCTAAAATCATTATGTCTTTTTCTTTCTTTCTTTCTTTCTTTCTTTCTAAAATCATTATGTCTTTTCTTTTTTTCTTTCTTTCATTCTAAAATCATTATATCTTTTTTTTCTTTCTTTCTTTCTAAAACCATTATGTTCTTCTTTCTTTCTTTCTTTCTTCTAAAACCATTGTCTTTTCTTCTTCTTTCTAAACTCATTATGTCTTTTTCTTTCTTTCTTTCTAAAATCATTATGTCTTTTTCTTTCTTTCTTTTTTTCTTTCTTTCTAAAATCATTATGTCTTTTCTTTTTTTCTTTCTTTCATTCTAAAATCATTATATTTTTCTTTCTTTCTTTCTAAAACCATTATGTCTTTTTCTTTCTTTCTTTCTAAAACCATTGTCTTTCTTTTTTCTTTCTTTCTAAAACCATTATGTCTCTTTCTTTCTTTCTTCCTTTCTTTCTTTCTAAAACCATTATGTCTCTTTCTTTCTTTCTTTCTAAAACC
Source organism: Achatina immaculata (assembly GCA_009760885.1). NCBI lineage: Eukaryota > Metazoa > Mollusca > Gastropoda > Stylommatophora > Achatinidae > Lissachatina > Lissachatina immaculata. The sequence continues at coordinate 11,390,328 of CM019694.1, forward strand.
ATTATGTTCTTTCTTTCTTTCTTTCGTTCTTTCTAAAATCATTATGTCTTTTTCTTTTCTTCTTTCTTTCTAAAACCATAATGTCTCTTTCTTTCTTTCTTTCTTTCTTTCTCCGTTCTTTCTTTTTTCTTTCTTACTTCCTTTCTTTCTTTCTAAAACTATTATGTCTCTTTCTTTCTTTCTAAAACCGTTATGTCTTTTTTCTTTTTGCTTTCTTTCTAAAACCATTACGTCTTTCTTTCTTTCATTCTTTCTTTCTTCCAAATGCAACAACGATACGTTAGCTGCACTTACGAGTGCTCAAAGACACAGACATATTTCCCCTCTGACTGCATCTTATCATTAAGATTGTACATTCACGGAAAAAAAGTAAGTGTGCAATGCTTTAAAAAGCACAGTGAACGTGCTCAGGTGATGATTGAAATAAAATTTGGCACACATTATGTTTGATTATCCAGTAACAAATAAAATGATAACTTTCAGGCCAGTCACATGTCACAAAAAAAAAAGTTTAAAAAAAACAAACTCATCTAATGTGGCTCACCACCTCAAGAAAAGAAAATCTAGGTTTCAATATCGTGCGTGTCCTCCTCGGGCAGTTATCACTGCTTGACACCTCCTTCTCATCGAACCAATGACACGTTGTATCAGTTGTTGAGGCATGTTATTCCATTCTTCTTGCAACGCTTGGGCTAATTCTTGGCAGTTTCCAGGACGATTGTGTCGACTTCACAACCTGCGGTCCAGTTTATCCCAAATGCGCTCGATAGGTGATAGGTCCGGTGAAACTGCTGGCCATGGCAAGACAGTAATCTGATGCTGCTGAAAGTGGTACCTGACCACACGTGCGACATGTGGACGAGCGTTATCCTGCTGCAGTATCACGCCTTGTCCATTAGCATCCAGAAAAGGCATTACGTGACGTGTAATGATTTCATATACATTTACATATGTTTTCAATAGCCCACGATCAGTTTCACCCCCTTCCCCCTCCCCCCCGCCCGGGCTCAAACCTTCACCTACGATAGAAATTAATTCGTATCAGGGCAGCTTCATGTATTTCCTAACACTCATGGAAGGGTCTTGCAAACTAAACCAAAAATAAACAAAATTCTAATCTCCTTGAAACACACCGCCCTCCAAGTTATTCAAACTGATGCCTAACTCGGCTGTGGCTGTGCTGAGAAAGGGCGCTTTTTTAAATACTCCGTTGTTTAATCGTGCATTTTAGTGGGCTCAAGGTAACAAATAATGTTTTTTTGCTTTTCTTTAGAAGGGCTGGCCAAAAGTGACACGGTGAAGGACAACAGAGAGGATGTTGATCAATAGTAAGCTCACCTGGGCAAGAGAGGAAAAAAGGGCGAAAAATTGGAGTCTGTGGAAGATCCTTGCGGAAGCCCCATGTGCCGTGGCATCTAAAGGTTCTGAGAGAGAGATAGACAGATAGATAGATAGATAGATAGATAGATAGATAGATAGATAGATAGATAGATAGATAGATAGATAGATAGATAGATAGATAGATAGATAGATAGATAGATAGATAGATAGATAGATCAAAAACTGTAGGGAAAGTTCTTCAACTCAGAAAAAAAAAACAGCAAAAGGATTTGCGCAGTGGCGGTACCATAGCCAGTGAGGTTTAACCAAGGCAGTGGTTATTGCTAGTTGAAAACGCTTCCCAGAGGACTCCCAACAATAAATGAGCATTAAAATGCATTTTTTCTTTAAGTTGTGCGCCCTTGAGTGTTGAACCGATTAGCGCATTAGTTTCTCATGGCGATGACCTGTTGTTCGAATTCCGCTGTGGAAATTGGCACCTGACTTCTTCTGGATCTGACCTGAACCTGACCACGCTATACTCTAGGGTGTTGACCAGCGTGGTCTGTGTGGAAGATATTCACCTCATGCGCCAAAAAATATTTTGTGTGCAAAAATGTGTAGTAACATGTTATATATATATATACTCAATCTATGGCTTTCCCCTCAAATATGTAAACATAATAAAAGCCTTAGGGCCGGCTAGCATAGTGGTTAGAGCACTCGTCTAGCAACCAAATGGTCGAAGGTTCGAATCCCCAGCTGAGCAGGATTTTTTTTCCGACCAATACGGCCCCGAGGTCGACCCAGCCTCGCAAAATGGGTACCAGAGAAAATCTGGGAAGTAAAGGCAGCGAGGAAAGGAACTGGTCACCCTACCTCACACGCTGATGACCCAGCATAATGAGGCCTCTAACGCTTCACCCCCTACGGCATAATTGCTATGGGACTATCTTTACTTTACTAATAAAAGCCTTCTACGATGATTCACGTTGCTGTGTAAGAACAGAATCTGACAACTCTGACTGGTTCCCGGTGGAAACAGGTGTAAAACAAGGTTGCGTCATGTCACCAATGCTCTCTGGGCTAGCAGTTGATTGGGTAATGCGCAGATGCACCCACGATACATACCTGGGAATCAAATGGATTGACAACAAATCACTGGAAGACCTAGACTTCGTAGACGATATAGCACTTTTGACTTCTACACAAGCTGACGCACAAGAGAAAACAAACCGACTTCAGAATATCTCTAAACAAATTGGCCTAGAAATCAAATCAATAAAAACTAAAGTTCTTGATCTCACCAACAAACCAGACAACATTAAACTTAATGGCCATGCTCTTGAAAAATTCAATAGTTTTACATACCTAGGAAGCAAATTAACACCCGCGGGAGACGTATCATAAGAAATTATGAGACGAATTTCTTTAGCGTCAAACGCTTTCAACAAGCTGACAAACATCTGGAAATCAAAACAACTCAGTAGGCACATGGAACTCAAGATCTTCAACTCTAGTGCCAGTACTAACCTATGGTTGCGAGAGTTGGAGAACATCCTCAGCAATGGAAAAAAAAACACTAGATGCTTTTGAAAATACGTGCCTTCGAAGACTGCTAGATATCTATTGGCATGACTTCAGATCGGTTACATCAATAAGACAAGAAACTAAACAAGACTACATATCAAACATTCGCTGTAGCTAAATCGACCATGTACTTAGACTGGACGAAAAACGACTCCCACACCAATCATATACGTGGACAGCAGGGGGTAAAAGAAAGCGAGGAAGACCCAAAGACACACTAAGAAGAGTTATAACCAAGGAGTGTTCAACAATGCTCATCAGAAACACCGAAGATCTAAAGCAAGTAGCAAGGAATCGCCAGACATGGAGAGCCTTGTCCTCCGCCCAGTGCGCCGCCTTTGGCCCAAGAGGACTAACTAACTAACTAACTAACTAACTAACTAACTAACTAACTAGCTAGCTAACTAGCTAACTAACTAGCTAACTAGCTAACTAACTAACTAACTAACTAACTAACTAACTAACTAACTAACTAACTAACTAACTAACTAATTAACTAACTAACTAACTAACTAACTAATATATTGAATTCTTTGCAGACTAAATGTTTACGAAGAAATAGAAAAATAGTTTAGCCAAATACCATAAGAAATAACATCTTATTGGCAGAAATGCAGATGAAACCACTGACAACAATTATTGAGGAAAGACGCTAGCGATGGTTGGGACATGTGTTCCGAATGAATGACAACTCACTACCAAAAATAGCACTAAGATGGATACCACAGGGGAACAGAAGTAAAGGTAGACCAAAAGAGACATGTAGAAGAACAACAGAGAGGATGTTGAGCAATAGAGGGCTCAACTGGGCAAGAGCAGAAAAAAGGCAAAGGACAGGCATATGTGGAAAACCCTTGCAGAAGCCTCATGTGCACTTGGCACTTAAGGTTCATATATATATATATATATTGTACAAGTACTCACCATTAATGTTCTCCACTGATCCTGAAGAATGGTGTGAAGCAAAAAACTAATATAAATTGCTGGAAGATGATGCTGAGGATGATGCTACAAGTAATAGTGTCATCAGTTTCTCTTTCTTCATCGTGTTCGCTACCACAGCTTGTATTCACATTAACGCAGTCTCACACGTAGACGGTCAAAGCAAAAACGTGTTGGAAAAACATCTTTTCTCTTTCATGCGTTTATTCTGTTCGTCAGAGTTCAGAGATGGGAATTCAGTCAGTTTTAGTGTCTCATAGAAACTGCTCTTCCCCCTTTGTCATTTTTCCAACATGTGTAAACAGTGTCCAAGTTAACTAAGTAGCCTGAAGCTAAGTATAGTTTGATTCTCATCATGCTGTCCAAATGATCAGTTTCCAAACGGTTCCTGGCTTTGGTTTTGATCTGGTTAATCAGGCTGAAGCCTCTTTCATAATCTGCACTAGAAGCCTGAAATGCTTCACAAATATCCAGAAGGAGAGACATTCATTCATTTGCATGTCCCTTGCGCAACTTTGCCTCCCAAACAGCACTCCTGTAGGCCTCTCGGTTGTGAGCAAGATGGCTTGCTGCTGCTGCGTCCATTTGCAGATCATCAACGATTTCTTGCAGCCATCTTCGTTTTGGTCTTCCTCTTTTTCTTTTTCCCATTATGTATCCTTCCAATATGGTCTTCTCTAAATTATCATGACGTTTAATGTGTCCAAAATACTTAAGTTTTCTCTCCTTAATCCTCTTTACTAGCCAGCCTTCTTCAATATTAAGCTCTTGTAGTATAGCTATATTTGTTCTTTTTTGCGTCCACGATATTTGGAGAACTCTTCTGTAGCATTTACATTCAAAGGCATTTATGTGTTTCTCAGCTGTTTTGTTAAGTGTCCAGGTCTCACAGGCATATGTTGTGATGGGAAAGATGCATGACCTTAAAAATCTTATTTTTGTAGTTCTGTTTGCTCCTCTCCACAGATTATTTGTTTTACTTTCTGAAGAGCAATAGGTGTCCTCTTTTTAATTTCCCTCATTGTATCTCCATTATTAGTTAGTAGTGATCCAAGATATTCAAAACTCTCCACTTCTTCCAATTTTTCCTCATTGATATATATTTCAGCTGCCTTGTTTTGAAGGAGAGACAATTCTCTGAATTTCGGCTGTTGAAATGTGTAGGAAATAATATCTCCGAAAGTTTGCATTGCACCTTGTCTTTATTTTCTCACTGACAGTTAATTTGGATTCTACATACTGATGTAGCAAATCTTTTACGAAGGTGTCTCGTGCCTTATTAAGTACTGAACTGTATCGTGCAGCCAAGGTTTCCAATTGCTGTCTACCAAAAGTGAACTCCTCTAAATTCTGAATAGATGAAAATGAATCTTTATCAAATATACACCACTCTTTAAGCTCGTCCTCTGGAAAACGGCTGTCAAAATGATCACATACTCCTTCAATAAAGCCAACTACCCCAGCTGTGTGAACAGGAATTTGGTAGAATGTTATGAGATCTTGAATGTCTGTTGAGAAATGGACAGTTGAACCAGGATACTGTGTTTGCAGTTTTCTAATCTTGGCTTTTGTAAATTGGTATGCCTCAAATGTGGTTAGTGTACTGCGTTGAGGAAGTGGACACAACTCTGCCAGTTCTTGTAACACATCATTTAAAATAGCAATAGCAACATGATACTCAGGCTTGGTCAGTTTATCCAGATAGTATTTATGAACGGGTCATTGTCTTGTTCAACCTGATCTTTGCAGGACTGTATCAATGATGTGTAGTTACTCATCAAAGCTTTAACACCAAATATCAATGATGTGTAGTTATTCATCAAAGCTTTAACACCAAATATCAATGATGTGTAGTTATTCATCAAGCTCTAACAGCAAAATGTCTAGAAAGCCATCTCACATCAAAGCTCTAACAGCAAAATGTCTAGAAAGCCATCTCACATCAAAGCTCTAACAGCAAAATGTCTAGAAAGCCATCTCACATCAAAGCTCTAACAGCAAAATGTCTAGAAAGCCATCTGACTTCATTCAAAGGACGGAACGAAACAGCTTCACAATGTGCAGCCTTCAAATTTGTGTTTCCTCACCGATGACCTACTGAAAATTACATAAACTGTTCTGACAAGTGTTCAGATATCTTTCATCAATGGTACGTTTATCGAAGCATCACATAAGCCTAAGTCTTCTCTATGTGCTACACAATGTTGTTCTAGTAAATGTGGTATGTGTCTGCGCAAAATTGCTGCCGCACCATTCCGTTTTCCTAACATAACTGAAGCACCATCAGATATAAACATAACCATTTTCTGCAAATCTACATTGTTTTCCGCATAAAGCTGTTTAACTGCTTCAACTATGCTTGAACTGTCACATGATGCTTGTTTTATAATTCCTCCAAACATAGTGTGGTATGATAATTCGTCACGTTGTCTATACTTCACATAAATAATTAACATCTTGCTGACAGAAATGTCAGTACTTTCATCAACAATGAATGTGTAAAACACTGAATTTCTCCAGTCGTTGTGCGTTTCCTCTCTTACAACTGAATTTATGCACTGAACGAATTCGAATGCCTAATTCTTACTTCTACAATGATCTGGAATCGAAATATATATGGAAACATGATCATGAATCTCCTGCACTGATAGCATACATGTATTTAGTTTAATTGCCAATAGAACATTGTCGATTAAAATTTTTATTTCATCCGAATTTGCTCCATTTCTTTGAGACATTTCAAGTTTATTTTCCCTGTCGTCACGTGTTCCTGTCAACAAAGTTTTTAGTGTGGCCTTATGCTGGTTTCCTAACACCTGGACGGCAGAAATGTGACTCGTTTGAGACAGATGACGTTTGAAATAGTCCGCTTTCCATTCATCACAAATTGTCCCTGTAGCCCATTCGTTACCAGTTCTCGCTTTTTCGCAAATTGTGCAAACTACTTCACCGTTTCCATAGTTATACACGTAAATGTCTCTTAAAACAAAACGTAGCTTACCAGGAACGGATGGCATGTCAGTTTCTATAAATTCTCGCAGCCATTCTTCCTTAAATCTGTAGCATAGTTTCTTTACTGGACACTGATCGCTCCTGCTTTCTTTTAAATTACGCCTGGATATAAGAGTGTGTTTCACTATCCCAACAGACTTATGAATATAATCCAGTACTCCAACTGTCTGTAAGAATTCAATGGAATATTATGGTTCCAACAGTATGAATGGTATACTATGGAATAATCACCTCCAGAAGTTAGTGCCATTCGTGTCTGCCAACATCTCTACTGCAAATCTGACAGCTCGTTTGAACTCATTTGATACTCTCGACCCCCATCCCTACTTGTATCCCTCTCTCCTGAAATACCCTTCTAGAACAAACAAACAAACACACAAAAAAACCTCTTGAGCAAAGACATTTTGGACGACCTGGTTCTCTGAAGTTCCGTTTATCCTATCAAGAATAATTTACAAAGACTGTTTAAAAAAAAAGACTTCAGTTTACCAAACAATATAAGGTTCAAATTAGCGTGACAGCAAGACAGAACTAATGTCCCAGTCCCACACGTTGCTGTCTGGCCATTTAATTATGGGTTAGAACAGAGTTACTTTCAAAGGTGACATTTTCATTAAAACTTCTAGCTACCCAAATTTATGCTTGAAAAGTATAGGACACAGGATGCAAGATTCTGTGTCAGTATCAGTTTGAACACAACAACAACACATACTTGAGTTACACACAGTTTTGAACGTTTCCACGGCAATAGTAAATCTACTACTCTTAAAAAAATATAAAAAAAACTAGAATGGCTCTAATGCTGGCGGTCACTATGTCTGGTGTTAGTTACCAAGATCAATTTGCATACCCGAGCAGCTCAGTGGACATTCTACTTTCCCACGAAATTGGACGCAGTGGAAATTCATCTGCAGAAGAAGAGGAAGTAGAATACGTTTATAACACATTGCAAACGACGATAGACCAGGTACGGAAGAATGATATTGCGTTAATAATGGGGGATTTTAATCCAAAAATTGGTACAGAAAGAACAGAAGATGAAGGATATGTTGTAGGGACATTCAGCATAGGACATAGAAGAAGTGAGGCAGGTGACAATCTAATGGCTTTTTTGCATGGAAAATGAGCTAATGATTGCTAACACACTTTTTAAACAACATCCAAGAAGACTTTACACATGGACATCACCGGATGGGAAAACCAAGAATCAAACAGATTACATTTTAGTGCAAAGAAGGTGGAGGTTAAGTATAACATCAGCAAAAACTTTACCAGGTGTTAATTGTGACACGGACCATGAGTTATTAATAGCAGACATGAAGATAAAGATAAAAAAAGACAGTTGCAGGATCAAGACCACTCCGCTTTGATCTTACAAAAATACCAGAACAATACGGTATAGAAGTGAAGAAACGCTTCGAAATCCTGATGGCTGCACAGGAGGAGATGACACCAGATGATTTGGCTACACAGGCCAGAGATATCTTAATAACAACAGCTAAAGACATGGTTCCAGTAAAGAAAACACAAAAGAATGGATGGATTACAGCAGGCACACTAGAACTGATAAAACAACGTAGAGAAATGAAGACGCAGTGGAAAGTGACAAACAACAACAAAGAGAAATATAAATCTTTAACAAAAGAAGTACAAAGAAACATAAGAAAAGACAAAAAAGCAATACATACAAGATTGTCGTGAAAGAATAGAAGAACATCAGAAGTGTGGAAGAGATAGTGAAATGTTTAAAGAAATAAAGACACTGACGAGAAATGTCACACCTAAGCTAAATGTAACTTGTGACGAGATGGGGAATACCTTGACAGAGACAGAGGAAATTCTAGAAAGATGGAAGGAATACTGCAGAGGAATGTATGAAACAACCGACTGAAAGCGGAAAGCAAAAGTGTGAATTATTATTGGAGGAGAAAGAACCCGATCCGACAGTAGAAGAAGTTTTATGGGCAATAAAGAATCTGAAAAATGGTAAATCACCAGGATGTGATGAAATAACAGCTGAACTTATTAAAGCAGGAAGAAAGGAATGTGCAACAATCTATCATGCACTATGTAAAAAGATATGGCATTCAGGTATTTGGCCAAAAGAATGGAAAAGACCCGTATTCATACCACTGAAAAAAAAAGGGTAACCTGAAATTATGCACAAACTACAGAACTGTTGCCCTGATTAGTCATGCCAGTAAAATTCTGTTAAAAATCACAATGGATAGAAGTCAATATGGTCCAAGCTGGCTTCAGGCAAGGAAGAGGATCAAGAGATCATATATTTAATATAAAATTAATAATAGAGAAATGCAGAGAGTTTAATGTGAATCTATATTTATCCTTTATAGACTACTCAAAGACATTTGATTATGTACAACACCAGAAACTTCGGGAAATAATGGAAAAAATGGGATTTCCAACACATTTGATACAGTTAACATGACTACTGTATCTAGACCAACAAGCAGCAGTAAGAATAAATGATGAAACAACAACTTGGTTTGACATAAAACAAGGGGTCCGTCAGGGGTGCATATTGTCGCCTTACTTATTTAACTTGTATACTGAAAATATAATGAGGAATGATAGAGAATATGTAGGCAAAGAATATTACGATGCCATAACAATTGGAGGTTATGAAATACCAGAGATTAGATATGCTGATGACGCAGTATTACTGTCCACACCACAAAAAGGAATGGAAAAATTAATTATGTCAGTCCATAAGAACAGCAAAGAGCAAAACCTCTATCTTAATGCGAAGAAAACTAAATTGATGACAACTGACAAAACAAATAAGGCAGCTGAAATATGCATCAATGAGGAAAAACTGGAAGAAGTTGAGAGTTTTGAATATCTTGGATCACTACTAACTAATAATGGAGATACAATGAGAGAAATTAAAAGCAGGACATCTTTCGCGCTTCAGAAAGTAAAACAACTAAAGAATCTATGGAGAGGAACAGATAGAACTACAAAAAATAAGATTTTGAAGGGCATGCATCTTTCCCATCGCAACATATGCCTGTGAGACCTGGACACTTAACAAAACAGCTGAGAAACACATAAATGCCTTTGAATGTAAATGTTACAGAAGAGTTCTTCAAATATCATGGACACAAAAAAGAACAAATATATCCATATTACAAGTGTGAAGTGTTAGTGCATTCACATTTCTAGGTCACTAGAGTATTTGAGGTAGAGATGCCAGCATCTGTCCTCGCTGCCTTTGTTTTCCTAGGGGAACCCACAGGCACCCATTTTCTGAGCCCGGATGAACCTCAGTGTTGGTCGGTCCGACAAAAATTCCGCCTCAATGCGAAATTGAGCAAGGAACCTTCTGACCGGCAAGCGAATGCACTAACAACTACACCACTTAGTCACACAACTTTAGTAGCAGCTAAGTTAAAAATGATTTAATTACTTTATATAAAAAAGTACTCTTATTAGGAAGAATTCAGAATGAAAATCCATCATTTTCAGTGAATTTATGCACCATTTTCTTGGGCATTAGGAATGAATCTGGTTTTCTTTAACGTTCGTCTGTTCATCGTTTCAGTGACGTGATGAATCATCATCAGGTGCGGTGCCGACTGGCGTTGGCTATTATGCTTCTCCAGAGTACCCGATCCTTCATGCAGGCCATCAGCTCAGTTGGTGATCTCCTCTCACACCATCCCGTCAGACTGTCCAGTATCATTTCTCTTGGTCTTCCTCTTGATCTTCTTCCTTCTATTTTTCCTGTTGTTATAATATTTTCAATGCCCCCTCTTCAAATTGCATGTCCTATGAAAGTACATTGTCTCTCTCTTATTTTTTTGACAAGGTTTTTTTGTCTCTCCAGCTTTTCTCATACATTCTTCATTAGTTATTTTTGCTGTCCAGGGGATTCGCAACATTCTTCTGATAAACCACATTTCTGCTGCCTCCAATGATTTTTGTGCAGACTTGCCTATTGTCCATGATTCGCTTCCATATAACAAGATAGGTTCAATATAGCATTTTAGGACTCGTTTTCTAACATTCAGTGATAAAGATATGTTAGCTAATATGTTTCTCATTCTCTGAAATGCAGTCTTGCTTCGCCTATTCTGTTCCTAATTTCTGTTCTGCATTTCCCATCTGAAGTTATTACTGCTCCAAGGTATTTGAATTTGTGCAACTGCTTTAGAATAGTTCCATTTAATTTAATACTGCATGCTGGTGGATTCTGTTTCTTAGATATAACCATAGTCTCTGTCTTTTTGATGTTCAAAGTAAGGCCTTTCTGTTCACTTTCTTTGGCGACGTTATCCAAGAGATTTTGCAGGTCTTGTTGGTTCTCAGCTATCAATACTGTGTCGTCAGCATACCGAAGTTGTTAATATTGTATCCTCCAATTTTTATGCCTAGTTCTGTGATGATCGTTCTTAGAATATTCTCGCTGTACAGAGAAAAAAGGTCTGGAGATAGTACACATCCTTGTCGCACCCCTTGTTTTATAGGTTGATATTTTCCAATTCTATTTTCAACTCGAACTGCTACGTGATGAATACCTCGACAAAAACAGAAAAGAAATCAACACGAAATATTCGGAACGGTTAAATAGACATGGTGACAAAGAAAACTGACTCGAGGTAGACAGACAGACAGGTGGATAGATAGAATGAATGAATGATCTTTATTTTACTTGTATAGTTATTCATCTATCTATCTATCTATCTATCTATCTATCTATCTATCTATCTATCTATCTATCTATCTATCTATCTATCTTAGATAAATAGATAGACTTAACTGTGGTATATGCAGGACATTCTATCCCGTGCCGTGCGTTTAACAAAACAAATCGTCTTCGAAGGGAAATAATCAAGAAAAAAGAAAGTTAATAGGAAATGAAAACTTTTTGTTAGACTTCCAAAGTAACAGCCCCTGAGTTATAAATAAAACAAAAGGGGGGAAAGAAAAGTTATATCCCCCCCCCCCCCCCCCTCTGTGTGGGTCTTTAGACCTAACGCTAGATACTTCTTTCGTTCAGGTAACATGAATGACAGAGAGCAGGTACATTGTGCAGATATATAGTATTGCCCATGATTTTTGGATTCACGTTTCGCTATTTTTCTTCTTCTTCTTGTCTGGTTTTGGCTTTTTCATTTAATGAGATTTGGCGATACACACACAAGCAGTTTCACGTCCTTAAGAAAATACTACAACGTTTTAAAGAAATTCTTATCTTTCGTTAAGCAGAGAGAAAGGACTTTTATTCTTGTAATTTTCTGTGTTCTGCTGCTCTCTCTCTCTCTCTCTCTCTCTCTCTCTCTCTCTCTCTCTCTCTTACGCCTAGTTGTGATCCTTTATCTTGTTTGAAATATTGCCTCTATTACAGGTTGCCTCACACACTTTGTGGGTTTTGAAGACTAATTTCTATTGATTTCAAGGAAAACTTCTTTGGTGGACTTCTCTCCCTTAACCCTTTTAAAATAAAGATCAGTCAATCAATCGATTAATCTCTCTCCTCTCTCTCTATCTTGTCTCTCTGTACTAATTAGTTGAGTAGTTTAGAAGGTTACTGAGAGAGTAGCTCTGTCAATACATATGTGCTCACTTTCTGTCCTGAGCACACAGATAATTGTGAAATGTAAAGAAATGTCTATGTTTTATTATTTCAGTTTTTCTGCTTCAATTTTAACTATCTTTGTTATATAAATAACACTTCTGTAATAACTGATGCAGAATGTCTCTTTCAGGGTGAAAGTTGTACAATAATTAAGAACAGAATGTCCGGTACAAGGTGAAAGTTGTACAATAATTAAGAACAGAATGTCTTTTTCAGGATGAAAGTTGTACAATAATTAAGAACAGAGTGTCTCTTTCAGGGTGAAAGTTGTACAATAATTAAGAACAGAGTGTCTCTTTCAGGGTAAAAGTTGTAAAATAATTAAGAACAGAATGTCTGGTGGAGGGTAACAGTTGTACAATAATTAAGAACAGAATGTCTGGTGGAGGGTAAAAGTTGTACAATAATTAAGAGCAGAATGTCTGGTGGAGGGTAAAAGTTGTAAAATAATTAAGAACAGAATGTCTCTTTCAGGTAAAAGTTGTACAATAATTAAGAACAGAATGTTAGGCATGCTTCTGTTTTCACTTCTTTACCCTAATAAAAGTTCGCCTGTTCTTTCTCTCTGTCGCTCTCTCTGTCTTTGTCTCTCTTTCTGTCTCCATCTATCTTTCTCTGTCGCTGTCTCTTTCTGTCTGTATCTGTCTCTTGCTTTGTCTCTGTTTGTATCTCTTTCTGTTTGTCTCTCTGCCTGTCTCTCTCTGCCTCTCTGTCCCTGTTTGTATCTCTGTCTGTTTGTCTCTCTGCCTTTCTCTCTCTGCCTCTCTGTCCCTGTTTGTATCTCTGTCTGTTTGTCTCTCTGCCTTTCTCTCTCTGCCTCTCTGTCCCTGTTTGTATCTCTGTCTGTTTGTCTCTCTGCCTGTCTCTCTCTGCCTCTCTGTCCCTGTTTGTATCTCTGTCTGTTTGTCTCTCTGCCTTTCTCTCTCTGCCTCTCTGTCCCTGTTTGTAACTCTGTCTGTTTGTCTCTCTGCCTGTCTCTCTCTGCCTCTCTGTCCCTGTTTGTATCTCTGTCTGTTTGTCTTTCTGCCTGTCTCTCTCTGCCTATCTGTCTCTGTATCTCTGTCTGTTCATCTCTGTCTCTCCTTCTGTCTCTGTATCTCTGTCTGCCTCTCTGTGTATCTCATTATCTTTGTCTGTCTGACTGTTTGTCTTTCTCTCTCCCTTCCTCCCTCATACTTCGCTAATCTTCTTAAAACTGAAAAAAAAAATCAATTCTTCCCAACTCTTCTCCTCAGTTTGAACAACTGTCAAGACCAGACGGAATATAGATTGTCATAAATATCGCAAGAAAAAACAACAAAAGAGCTGTAAATCTTTAAAGTTAACATAATGACAAAGGAAGAGAGAGATTTCTCTCAGCGGACAATAAGCCGAAGAGAAGCTGCTCTCTGTATTTGTGGCAGGAAAAGGAATTTTCTCTAAGTCTATAGTCAAATGGAGTTTGCTCTAACTGGTTTTAGAGGGGACAAAAGTCCTCTCAGTGGATGTAGGCTGAATAAGACTATGCTCTATAATCCAGTGATTCCCATCCTGTAATCTGCACGGCATCATCGGCTGGTCTCCGGCTGCGTTACCAAATATGTTAGTAAACTATTCAATCAATAATCAGTTACGGGTTTATACTACTGCGAGACTGCGTTTAAGATGGTGCCCACAACGTACATGTAGTTGCTAGTGGTTATCATCTATCGTTTTCAAACGTAGGGTCCCAAGAGGATTAAAGGGTGGGTGTGGTTTGGGGGGGGGGGGGGGGGGGTAGGAGCAATAGGTCTGGATTAAGAATAACACAAGAAAGGTAGGAGTGTCAGAGGTCAAAGCTTTTGGCAACACCGATCATGCTGTTTGAAACGAAAACAAGAATTACGTCCCTTGTTTTCATGAAAGCTCTCTCTTTCTCCTCTCTTTCTGTCTCTTTCTCTCTCTCCATTCCCTCGCTCTCTCTCTCTCTTTTAATATGTTTTTTTCCTAATTTAATTTGTATTTTTGTACTAAATCAAGTGTGTGGGAAGAATGAAAGATGGAGTGATGAAGGGCAGAATGTAAGACGGGCCTGCATGCCCAATCTTTACCCTTGAAAAATAAAGATTATTCATTCATTCATTCATTCATTCTCTCTCTCTCTCTCTCTCTCTCACACACACACAGAAGAAGAGAAGCAACAGTGAAATAATGTGACTAGCTGAGTAGACAAGTAACACGACATAAATTATGTAAATGAGATAAGGTTTTGGGAGCACGGACTGGAAAGAGTAAATCAGCGGTTCTCAAATCTGGGATTCATGAACCCTCTCTAGGTGGTGTAAGGGAGGATTTTTTTGAGTGAGGGGTGGAGGTGGGGGTGGGGGAAGAGGGATATGACCACGGACCAGCAAATGGGTTTGTTCGACTAAAACAGTATTTCCCAGGATTGTTCGGGCTTCCGCCCCCCACCCATCCCCTTTTTCCCCAGACCACATCCTCAACGCCCTCTCTCTCTGTCTCTCTCTCTGTCTCTCTCTGTCTCTCTCTGTCTCTCTCTGTCTTTCTCTCTGTCTCTCTCTCTGTCTCTCTGTCTCTCTCTCTGTCTCTCTCTGTCTCTCTCTCTGTCTCTCCCTCTCTGTCTCTCTCTCTGTCTCTCTCTGTCTCTCTCTCTGTCTGTCTCTCTCTCTGTCTCTCTCTCTGTCTCTCTCTCTGTCTCTCCCTCTCTGTCTCTCTCTGTCTCTCTCTCTGTCTCTCTCTGTCTGTCTCTCTCTGTCTCTCTCTGTCTCTCTCTCTGTCTCTCTCTCTGTCTCTCTCTTTCCCCGCCCGCCCCCTCCCGTTTATGTACTAATTATATACTACCCTACAATGACCTATTAAGATATGCATTACACAACTAAAAACTTCAGAAAGCAAACCAATTTAACAGTGTGAATGAGTACATTTATAACTCACCTACTGCATTAATGTGATGGATGAGTTTCATGAAGGAGTACAAGTTTCTCAACATCAGGTTGAAAAGTGCTACGAAGGAAGTTATTACTGGCCCCGTCTACTGCTTCGTTTTCCCTCAACGCCCCCAACTGCTCCCTTTTCTTCTACCTGCCCTGGTCCTTTCCAACGCCAACAAGTGGACAGGGGAGGAAAGGGAACTACTTGAATAGTGGTCGTGGCCGCTAACCTCCTAGTTGTGACCAGGATGGAGCTTTTGTCCAGGAGGACGAATCCTCTTTGGGAAACACTGGACTAAAATAAAATCTTCACATAATTTAGGTTCTTTTATTTCTTTATTTTCAGTAAAGGGTCCACAGCTGTATTCAGGCCGGTAAGGTGTGTGTGTGTGTGTGTGTGTAAGATAAAGGGGAGTGGAGGGATGAAAGGGAAAATCCATGGTCAAGAAAAAAGGGTTAGGAACTACTTGAATAGAAGGAAGGTATGACCATTCAAGTGCTATTCAAGTAGTTCTTAACCTTTTTTTTATCATGGATTCTCCCTTTCCTCCCCTGTCCACTTCCCACACACCCACCAACACCTTTCCGGCCTGAATACAGCTGTGGACCCTTCTTCTTCTTCGTTCGCTTCTACCACCAAGACCGCACTGTGATCCTACTGAATTTACGCCTATGGTCCACATTAGGCCCCGTGGTCACCAGTTTAGTCTAGAGTTGGACTTTCTCACCGGAAGACCTCGACGTGTTTAGGATATCAGTGCATCCCCGCTGGGTGAGAGGTGGTAGCCCATCCAGTCCAGAGTTGGACTTTCTCACCGGAAAACCTCAGCGTGATTAGGATACGCAAACATCCCCGCCGGGTGAGAGGTGGTTGCCTATATAGACTGCCCTGGTCCAGTGTCTCCGACTTCAGCATTTTGTGGTCGTGGCCGCTAACCTCCTAGTTGTGACCAGGATGGAGCTTTTGTCCAGGAGGACGAATCCTCGCCACTAATGACTTCCACCCCTGGGTTGAGCCGGTTTAGGCATATTAACCCAGTATGGGCGTGTTTGGGACGTGACCGACCTCTAGAGCAGAGGTACTGTGACATGCATAGCCTTCAAGATTCACCCCTGGTGTGAGCCGGTTTAGGCAAAATTCACCAGTATGGGTGTATATCAGGCGTGGCCAACCTCTAGAGCGGAGGTGGCATGACATGTCTAGCCATCAAGTTCCACCCCTGGTGTGTGCCAGTTTAGGCAAATTTCACCAGTGTAGGTGTATTTCGGACGTGGCCGGCCTCTAGAGCAGAGGTGCCGTGATATGTGTAGCTCTCGCATCGATACTACTGGACATACCGATTAAATTTCACATTATCCTTTCCACCACCTTTTCACGTCGGCGCCGCACAGCAACCTTTATTTCTTTTCTGCACTTTCTTCCTTGACTGGGAGGAGCTTCACTCCACGCGCGGTATTCGAAGAGTCTCGCCAGCAGTGTCTTAACTTCTGGGACAAGCCGGTTCATGCATTTCACCCGATATGACTGCACTCAGGACGTGGCCGACCTCCAGACCAGAGGTGCCATGATTTGACTGTTTGCTTCGCTTTATCATTTCTACCACCTTTTCCGCAGTGGTGCTGCGCGGCAACCCCATTTGCACCTTTCTTCATTGGCCGGGAGGAGCACCGCTCCACGCACGGCAGCTGAAGACTCTCGCCAACAGCGGACCCTTTATTGAAAATAAAGAAATAAACAGAACCTAAATTAAGCTAAGATTTTCTTTTAGTCCAGTGTTTCACACACACAGTGGATTTAAAAAAAAGACATCGATGCCAACGCCATCTTAACAGTACTGTGGGCCCCTGGGCAAAGTAATAATAAAATAACAAAATAAGTCGCCTGGCCGCCTTAACAGTGTAGGGAATAGATAAGCTCTTAGTTACCTGGGCTGGTTGGCAGCTCGAAGAGTAGGACTAATTGACCAGTTACCGGTTAATTTTCAGAGGTGCGCAATTCTGAGAAAATATCGGCTTACTGGTTCAGTATATAAAGAAAACATAGTAGAATTTCACCAGGTTGGGATTCGTACGCTGAGCGGATCGGGGGTGGTCATGCTATCGTTCGAGAGAGTATGAGAGTGTATTTCGTCTATGGATATACATGTAAGTGTTATGTTAATATTGGGGTTTATATTTCTGTCATGTGGACGTGTGCAAGGCTGTGCTGTCGAATCCTCCGATCCACCCCGACCCACTTAGGTATGATTAGGATAACTTAAAGGTACATGAATAATTATAATTGTAGTGTAACATTTGTCTATGTAAGATTTAGAGGTTTAGGTAATGTGCAATGATGGCTCATGTGTGCACATAGATACGTATTGCTTAATTTTACGAATATGTATGTTGCAACAATTATTGCCAGTTAGTTCCACATTATATATAAGACGCTCAATCATTTATTGATGAAGATTAGAGATTTCTGTATGACATATACAAGTGCACTGGTCTCTCATGGCGAAGGTCGGGGGTTCGAATCCGGCCGGAGGCACCCCAGTAACCCAGCTGTAGAAATGGGTACCCGATTTCTTCTGGAGTCGGGGAAGGAAAGGCTGCCAGGCGTGATACTGACCATATCACCCTCTAGTGTGCTGACAGGTCAAGGAAAATATGGCCACTAACACCATATCCCTATGTGGCTATAAGGCATGACAGGTTTACCTTTACTTTTATGTACAAGAGGTTAAAATTTATTCTTTAGAAGTTCACTGTCGATCAGGATAGTCTAGGAATCGGAATATTTAAGGAAATCATTTTAATGATTATGTTGTTAACGATAACGTTGATGAATAACATATATGTTGATAATCCTTTGTTTGGTTTTGCTTGCTGTGTAAAATGGTGATTTTAACAATAGAAGCTTATGATTATTTGAGGAATTGTTTAAATGTGTTTTCTCTTCATTTTGCACACTATGTCAATGTGTAGTTGTATAATCACCCTTTCAACCATACAATAAAAACACAATATAAAATCATATAAATAACAGGCATTATTACCCCCATCAAAAATATATATTTCCTACAACAGCATCGAGCTCCTCTGGGCAAAGTAATAATAAAATAACAAAACAAGCCGCATGGCCCCCTTAACAGCATATGGAACCTCTGGACCAAGTAATAATAAAATAACACAACAAGCCGCCTGGCCGCCTTAACAGCATCGGGGGCCCCTGGGCAAAGTAATAATAAAATAACAAAACAAACCACATGGCCCCCTTAACAGCATCTGGAACCTCTGGACCAAGTAATAATAAAATAACACAACAAGCCGCCTGGCCGCCTTAACAGCATCGGGGGCCCCTGGGCAAAGTAATAATAAAATAACAAAACAAACCACATGCGTCCACGCACACACACGCATAGTACACCCGCCATATACATTCATGTGCGCAGATTTCCATTGGCTGACTTTCCCCCTTCCCCAGTGCAATTGGGGCCCCTGGGCAGTGCCAAGGTGGGCCCATGCGTCAAGACAGAAGAGCATATTACGTCTAAAAAATATGCAAGTGGGAAGCGCAGCGATAACTGAGTTGTGTGTTATGAAAAAGAAAATGGGTTATAGCTGAAGAATCAGTTCTGTCCTTTTCCACCAATAAACGTAAACAGAGATGTATAGTTCAGTTTTACAAGGGAAAGATAAATAAAAAAAAATTAAAAAATACAAACAGTGAGGAAAATAGGCAAGAATAAAATTGGCAGGAAGTAAAATGAGCACGTATAAATGAAGAACATAGAACAATCCAGCATTTTGTTCAATGTTTACTACCATCCTCATGGGCACATTTTCTGCCCATCTTTCTTTCAAGTAGGATTTTTTTAAAAAAGAAGAAAGAAAAAAGCTAAATGTTGAATTTTTTTTTACCTGTGCCCTTGTTCTTATCTGTTGTGTTGGGGCATTTTTTTCAAAAATGTGTGATCCCTGAAAAAAGACATTTGCCGAAATATTGGAGTGTTGTATATTTTTCATTTATTCGTGGTCATCTTACCTTCTGCCATTCTTAGTGGGACCACATATATATATATATGTCTACTTTTGGTAATAGAACCAGTTTTACTGCATCGTCGTCTCTTTTATCTCTTATTATATCCCTTTTAACTCAGCTGCTTTAAAAAGAGAAGGTGTACCTAATTCGAGTGTTAGGGAACCACTCCTGAAAGCGGAGAACAGGGGATGAAGATGATCTCCGATCTGGCGGTCACTAACCCTTAGCTGATATATCTGCACCAGGGGCTGGCCAACTATTACTAATCAAAACCTTTCCCACCCATCCACTAGTAGGATAATATTGATTTTTGTGAATTTTATATATATATATATGTATTAGACAAGAAATTAGACTCTTTTGAAAATAAATGCCTAAGGAAAATACTCGGCATCAAGTGGAACGAATTCAAGAACAATGCAGAGATAAGACAGATGACTGAACAACAAACAGTCTCACGGGTGATCAGGAAAAGGAGATGGACATATTTTGGTCACATGATGAGAAGAAATGATCAGAGAATAGAAAACAAGCTATCAAGTGGAACACAACAGGCCAAAAGAAAAAGAGGCAGACCGCGTGAAACTCTAAAGAGGACATTGTTAAGAGAGGCCAAATTAACAGGCGTAAAATCCCTTGATCCCCCGTGTGGTACCCGGGATCTGCAAAGAATAGGACCACTGTACCCTACCACGCATGATCGTAAAAGGCGACTAAGGAGGGTTCGGCATAGGGCCAGCAACCCTATCTGGTTAAAAAAAACTATCAGACTGCTACAGAAACGGAAGCAAGGGAAAAAACAAATGTAGGTGGAAGGAGAATTGCTTATCAGGAAACTGAGCCTATGAAGGTTGTGAATGAAAGCCACCCACTGGAATTCCCCAGCCCAACTGCAGACCTCCTGGAACCTAAACACAAGATGCAAATAGGCAGCTGGAATGTAAGAACACTTAACCAGAATGGAAAACTAGCACAAACTATCAAGGAAATGCACAGATACAAACTAGACATACTAGGAATACAAGAAGCAAGATGGACAGGACAAGGCAGAAGGAAATTAACAACACAGCACACAGAAGATACAATAATATGGTCAGGTAAAGAAGATCTTCATGAAGGAGGAGTAGCATTGATTATAACAAAAGAAGCATCAAGAGCATTGCTGAAATGGACCCCAATAAATGAGAGATTATTATATGCACGGTTCAACTCAAGATTCACGAAGCTGTCTATTATAGTTTGTTATGCACCAATTGAAGCGGAATTAAAAGAAGATTTTTACAACAGCCTCCAAGCCACAGTAGAAACAATACCCAAGCATGATATGCTACTCATCTTGGGCGACTTCAATGCAAAAGTAGGTGAAGGAAATGAAGATAGAAGAAGAATCATGGGAAGAGAAGGAATCGGAGAAATAAATGAAAATGGAGAAAGGGTGTGCAGTTTCTGTGAAGAAAACATGATGACCATCGGAGGGACAATTTTCCAACATAAAAACATCCATAAGGTGACTTGGAGGTCACCAGATAAAACCACCAAATCGATCACATTCTAATAAACAACAAGTGGAAACTGTCACTACAACATGTACGAGCAAGGAAAGGAGCAGATGCAGGAAGTGATCACAACCTTCTAGTAGCAAAAATAAAACTAAAAGTAAGGAAAGCCAAATTCAGAGAACACAGAAAGATACGTTTTGATACAAGAAAACTGAAAGACCAGCAAACAAGAAATGAATTCTCAATAGTACTTAAGAACCGCTTCAGTGTCCTACAAGACGAAGCAGAAATGTCCATACTAGAGTTCAATAAAACACTACAGAAAATAGCAAAAGAGGTGCTGGGATATCGGAAACGGAGAAAAGAGGAATGGATAAGCAAGACCACATGGGAAAAGATAGAGCAAAGAAAAGAAATCAAGAAAAAATTACTGAACACCAAATCACAACGGCTTAAAGAACAAATTTTAAGTAATTATGCACAAAAAGACAAAGAAGTGAAGGAATCATGCCGTCAAGATAAACGTCAATGCTATGACAACTTAGCAGAAGCAGCAGAGAATGCAGCATATACATATGATATGAAAACCATATATAAAATCACAAAGCAGATGACAGGTAACTTCAACACAAGATGTGAAAGTGCAGTAAGGACACAAAATGGACAACTGGTCAGTGGAGAAAGAGAAAAAAATTGAAAGATGGAGGGAACACTTTAACACCCTACTAAACAGAACACAAGCAGCACAAACAATAGACATCTCTCTCTCTCTCTCTGTCTGAACCTTAAGTGCCCAGGGCACATGGGGCTTCCGCAAGGGTTTTCCACAAATGCCTGTCCTTCGCCTTTTTTTCTGCTTTTGCCCAGGTGAGCCCTCTATTGCTCAACATCCTTTCTGTTGTTCTTCTCCATGTATCTTTTGGTCTACCCTTACTTCTGTTCCCCTGTGGTGTCCATCTTAGTGCTATTTTTGGTAGTGAGTTGTCAGTCATTCGGAGCACATGTCCCAACCATCGCCAGCGTCTTTCCTCAATAATTGTTGTCAGTGGTTTCATCTGCATTTCTGCTAATAAGATGTTATTTCTTATGGTGTTTGGCCAAAATATTTTTTAAACATACCTGAAGCAAAAACGGAACTAAACATCAATACAGGACCAATAAGAATAAGTGAAATAAAGGAGGCGATAAAGAAGCTAAAATCAGACAAGGCACCAGGTGAAGATGAAATGATGCTGAGATGTTGAAAGCAGAAGAAACAGAAACACCAAAACAACTTTGCGGGGATATTGCAACAAATTTGGGATCTAGAAAAAGCCCCAGAGGAGTGGAAAACTGGGCTTATAGTAAAACTACCAAAGAAGAGTGACCTCAGAGATTGCGGGAACTGGAGAGGCATTACCCTACTGCCACTCACCGGTGAAGTATTTTGCAGAATAATCATCAACAGAGTTGTACCAACATTTGATGAAAAATTTCGGAAAGAGCAGGCAGGATTTAGAAAAGGAAGATCATGCATAGACCACATATTTGTACTTAGACAAATATTAGAACAGGCAAATGAGTGGCATAGCACAACATATGCATTGTTCATAGATTTTGAGAAAGCCTTTGACAGTGTCAACAGAGATGCACTGTGGAAAATCCTAAGATGGCATGGCCTTCCCCATAAGATAGTAAATGTAATCAAAGCCCTATATGAGGGTTTTCAGTGCAAAGTGATCTGTGGAGAACATACCTCCAGCAGCTTTAGGGTACAAACAGGAGTGAAACAGGGATGTGTACTATCACCAACATTATTTATCTTGGCAGTAGACTGGTTAATGAAGGAGGCAACATCAGATAAACGCAGAGGATTAAAATGGACCCTTGACACAATGCTGGAGGACCTTGACTTTGCGGACGACATTTGTCTATTATCAAGCAGTCACAAAGATATGCAAGATAAAATAAACAAGCTAACTCAGAATGCAAACAACATAGGACTAAAGATCAACGTAGGAAAGACAAAGTTAATGAAGCAAAATGTGAACAACAGAAATGTACTCAGAGCAGATAGCAAGTTAGTGGAGGAGGTCAACGAATTTGTATACCTTGGCAGTAGAGTAGTAGAAAATGGAGACAGCACAGAGAAGATCAACAGCAGACTTACTAGAGCAAACCAGGCTTTTGCAGTGCTGCAGACTATATGGAAATAAAAAAAAACTAAGCTTGAATATGAAAATCAGGATATTTAAGAGTAATGTTCTAAGTGTACTACTCTATGGAAGTGAATGCTGGAAAATCACCAAAACCACAGAAAACAAGTTGAATTCTTTCCAGACTAAATGTTTACGACGAATTAGAAAAATAAATTGGCCAAACACCATAAGAAATAACATTTTATTGGCAGAAATGCAGATGATGCCATCATCATCATCATCATCATCATCATCAGGTGCCGTGCCGACTGGCGTTGGCTATTATGCTTCTCCAGAGTACCCGATCCTTCATGCAGGCCATCAGCTCAGTTGGTGATCTCCTCTCACACCATCCCGTCAGACTGTCCAGTATCATTTCTCTTGGTCTTCCTCTTGATCTTCTTCCTTCTATTTTTCCTGTTGTTATAATATTTTCAATGCCCCCTCTTCTCATTGCATGTCCTATGAAAGTATATTGTCTCTCTCTTATCTTTCTGACAAGGTTTTTTGTCTCTCCAGCTCTTCTCATACATTCTTCATTAGTTATTTTTGCTGTCCAGGGGATTCGCAACATTCTTCTAATAAACCACATTTCTGCTGCTTCCAATGATTTTTGTGCAGACTTGCCTATTGTCCATGATTCACTTCCATATAACAAGATAGGTTCAATATAGCATTTTAGGACTCGTTTTCTAACATTCATTGATAAAGATGTGTTAGCTAATATGTTTCTCATTCTCTGAAATGCAGTCTTTGCTTGGCCTATTCTGTTCCTAATTTCTGTTTTGCATTTCCCATCTGAAGTTATTACTGCTCCAAGGTATTTGAATTTCTGCACCTGCTTTAGAATGGTTCCGTTTAATTTAATACTGCATGCTGGTGGATTCTGTTTCTTAGATATAACCATAGTCTCTGTCTTTTTTATGTTCAAAGTAAGGCCTTTCTGTTCACTTTCTTTGGCGACTTTATCCAAGAGATTTTGCAGGTCTTGTTAGTTCTCAGCTATCAGTACTGTGTCGTCAGCATACCGAAGGTTGTTAATATTGTATCCTCCAATTTTTATGCCTGGTTCTGTGATGATTGTTCTTAGAATATTCTCGCTGTACAGAGAAAAAAGGTCTGGAGATAGTACACATCCTTGTCGCACCCCTTGTTTTATAGGTTGGTATTTTCCAATTCTATTTTCAACTCGAACTGCTGCTTCTTGCTGCCAGTATAGATGTTTTACAATCCTCAGGTCTTTGCCGTCTATATTTATGTCTTCAAGCATTTTAATAATTTCACTATGTTTCACCTTGTCAAATGCCTTGGTGTAATCAATGAAGCATAAGTAGAGATCTTTCTGTACTTCTAAAGCTCTTTCTGTTAGTGTTCGTAAAGCATAAATGGCATTGTGTGTTCCCTTTCCTTCAACAAATCCAAACTGTTCATCTGCTATTTCCATTTTTATCTTTTTCCTTGTTCTTCTCATAATGATTCTCAGAAGTAGCTTCGTTATGTGACATGAGAGGCTGATAGTCCGGTGGTCGTCACATTCCTTTGCACCTGGTTTCTTTGGTAGTGCTATAAACGTGGATTTAATCAGGTCACTGGGAATATAACCACTGTTGTAAATATCATTCAGTAACTTGGTTATTATTTTTATTCCTGTCTCCTCTAGTGCCTCTATTTCTTCTATTGTTATATTATCAGGCCCAGTCGCTTTTCCTTTCTTCATGTGTTTGATGGCATCTATGATTTCATCTTCAAGTATTGGTGGTCCCTCACAGTTTTCAGTATCTGGTGTTAATTCTGGTCTTTCTCCTCCATACAGCTCACCGATATACTCTGTCCACCTGTCCACAATGTCTTCTTTTCCCATTAACATTTTACCTTCTTTCGATTTCAGGCATCCTGTGGTATATTTTGTTTTCCTGCCTGTGAGTTCATTAATTCGTTTATGCATGTTTTTGCTGTCTTTATTATGAGCGTCCTCTATCTGTCTGCACTGTTCATTTAACCACACTTCTTTTGCTTCTCTGCATTTGCGTCTTATTTCTTTATTTATCTTGCTATATTTTTCCTCGTTATTTTTACTCCTCCTCCTCTTGTCCATCAGTCCTAAGATGTCGTCTGTCATTCATTTATTTTTAGGGGCTTCTTTTTTTCGGCGGTATTATCTCCTTAACAGTTTGGTGGATAGAATCTCTTAACATTTCCCATTGTTCATCTATACTATTTATCTTTGCTATTGCATTGTATCTATTTGTTATAATAACTTTGTATTGTTCTCGCAGTTCTTGGTCATTTTTAAGAAGTTCTGTATTCAGTTTGATGTTTCTCACTTTTCTGCCTGCTTTCTTTAGCTTTATTCTAACTTTTCCACAGAGTGGATCATGGTCACTATTGCAGTCAGCTCCTGGCATGGTTTTTGTTTTCAGTAATGCATTGCGGAATCGTTTGTTGATTAATATGTAGTCTATCTGGTTAAATGTCTTTTTGTCTGGGCTGCACCACGTTGCCAGTCTTCGAGGATGTTGTTTAAACCAGGTGTTTCCTACAACCATGCTATGTAGTCTTGCCCATTCAATTAATTTATAACCTCTGTCATTCCTCTCCCCCAGTCCATAGTCACCAGCGATGTCCGAAGTTCTTCCTTTACCAACTTTGGCATTAAAATCTCCCATGACTATGGTAACTTCATGTGACTTTGTGTGTTTTAGTGCTGTCTCTATGTCATTATAAAATATCTGTATATCTTCCTCAGAACTTTCAGATGTTGGAGCATACACTTGTATAATATTTATGTTTATTGGTTGTCCTTTCAGTTGGGCTAGCAGGATGATGCCACTGACAACAATTATTGAGGAAAGACGCTGGCGATGGTTGGGACATGTGCTCCGAATGACTGACAACTCACTACCAAAAATAGCACTAAGATGGACACCACAGGGGAACAGAAGTAAAGGTAGACCAAAAGAGACATGGAGAAGAACAAGAGAGAGGATGTTGAGCAATAGAGGGCTCACCTGGGCAAGAGCAGAAAAAAAGGCAAAGGACAGGCATTTGTGGAAAACCCTTGCGGAAGCCCCATGTGCCCTGGGCACTTAAGGTTCAGAGTGATAGTGAGTGAGAGAGAGAGAGAGAGAGAGAGAGAGAGAGAGAGAGAGAGAGAGAAAATCCCTCGATGAGGTTGAAAGACTCACCGAAGACAGGAAAAATTGGCGAACTACTTTGCGAGCCCTGTGTGACGTTTAACGGCACGGGAAGGATATAAGATATAAGATATATAGTATTGAAGCTTACAGATGCTCTTTGATTAACACATCACAGGTTTCACAAAACTTTTCCACATTCACTAGATCAGAGCAAGTCCGATGAAAAGTTCATTGGATTATTTAATTCTGACTAAAAAGATCAAGGTGTATTATCTACAGTATCACTTGGATTGAATCACTTAATCATTTGTTCACAATATCATCACACTCTATCACATTCTTCATCCAGCATTTCGGCAATGTTCTTAACTTCATGATGTTCTTTCTACACATGATACTAGGACGATTCTAAACTCTGTTTTCTAATAGATCTGCACCACGTGGTCTGCTAATTTCTCTTTTGAAATCTCTTCACTCGAAGTTTCAAAAGTAACAAAACCTTTTTAATCACCTGAATCACTTGAAACACATCTTCCCTCTAACACTACTTCTGATTCTATATCGCCTCGTCCTCTTGTCTGTCCTACTTTTCTTCTCTTGTCTGTTCTCTTATTTTTTTTTCTCTTATCTGTTTCATTCTCTCTGACAGTCTTTCCCTGTCGTCTCAATCGGCCTTCGCTTAATGACCGTCTTTGATCGGACGATTCCCCACTCGACCGTCCCTCTCTGTCTGCTGTTCCTTTCTGATCGTCTGTTCTTCCGTCTGCTGTTCTTCTCTTCTCTGTCTACTTCTGACGATTCCCCTCACTTGTCCGTAGCCTCTGGACCTCCTCTTCTTCGTGGCTCCTTCCTTCTCATACTCCTTACTTTGACGCCTGGACTGGTCTCTATTCACTGACCGTCCTTGTTGCTCCGTCTTCGGGCTCCATCCTCTGTCTCCTCTCTTCTGTACTTCCGTACTTCTTCGTCTTTCTCCTGTCTCTCCGCTCACCTTTTTATCCTCAAGTCCAGCATGAAGGATTAACCAATCAGTATTCTGGCTCCACCTTTCAGGTGTCCACTGGTTCCCATGAGCGTTCTGATTGTCCGTCATTCAAACTGCTCCGTGACTTATATATCGTAAGTCAATTGTCCAATAGGCCAGGCCTCTAAATATTTAATTAAGTGAACACAGTTTTGTAGGATTAACTTCATGTAATACAAAACTGTGTTCTTTCATGCCGGAATTTTTACTGTGTCCTCGCTTTTCATTGTGTCTGTCTCTTCTATCCGTCTCTTCTATCCGTCTTTTCTATTCTGTTTACTTGCGTCCGCGTCAAGTGTCATGGAAGTTTGTTTTTCTACCTTGCTCTAATTTTCCTATTATTTTTTCTCGTGCTATTAGATGTTACCATTATGCCTACAATATATTCATAATCATATTCATTAATAATAATAACAACTATAATCATTACTTACAAGGCCATGCTACATAAGTCCATGTAAACAAGTCTAGCCTGGCTAACGGGAGAGGGATCGATATAGTCTTCATCGTAGACGAATCTGCTGAAAGAGTACTTGCACATCCCGTCTCTTTTTTTTTTAGCTCCATTAAGGAAGTGGAAAAAAGAAAATAGCTGCCGTAACTTACTCCCAATCCGAGACGATGCTGTGCATCAAGATCTTTGCCGAGTCGTCTGTAAAGCACATTGTGGGTTTCAAGTTGCAGGGAGACAAAAAAAAAAAAAAAACGGCAACAACAGCGCAGAATATATCCATGTAAGAAGATAGAATACTATCTGAAATGAAATGTTACGGAAGGGTACTTAGAATATCATGAATATATTCATTCATTCATTCATTCATTTGCATGTTCCTTGTGGAACTTTGCCTCCCTAACAGCATTCCTGTAGGCCTCTTGGTTGTGAGCAAGATGGCCTGCTGCTGATGCATCCATTTGCAGATCATCAATGATGTCTTGCAGCCATCTTCGCCTTGGTCTTCCTCTCTTTTTTTCCCCACTATGTACCCTTCCAAGACGGTAGAACGAAAATCAAAGAAAGAGGGATTAGGTGTCGCAGAAAATTGGCTCGTTATCATCATAAAAATTAGAAAGCCGAAATACTTCGGCCACATCAAGAGACACAATAGTTTGGAGAGGGTGAAAGTAGATGGCATAGTGCCCGGCAAAAGAGAAAAGAGAGAACCTCGCAGCAGGTGGACTCTGGACATCACAGAAAGTCTGAAAGTGTCACTACAAGATGTCAGTCAACTGGCACAAGGCCCTACTGCATTCAGGGAGGCTGAGAGGGACAACGTTCTAGAAAGGACATGTCAGACAATGTATACCTGAGGAAAGTACACTCGTTGTTAGTGTAAAAAGGTAAAGGTAAAGGTAATCCTCTCATGCCTTAGAGGCACATAGGGATATGGTGTTAGTGCCCATATTTTCCTTGTTAGTGTGTTGAGGTTAAATATATATATATATATACACACACACGTGAAAATTAACTATTGGAAAGTTACACTATTCACAGCGAGAGATTGATTGATTGATCTTTATTTCAAAAGGGTTAAGAATTGGGCACGCAGGCCCGTCTGACATTCTGTCATTTAAAGAGAGAGAGAGAGAGAGAGAGAGAGAGAGAGAGAGAGATACTGATATGCATTAACTTGTCATTAAGATCACCTTGAGGACACAAACGCCACAGCATGATGATGGATTTGTTTGGTGAACTCATAGAAAATAGCTCTCAGGCTAAACTACAAGAGTTTATTAAAAAAAAAAAGGTTGAGTGTCTGGCCCCCGTGTTTAACTTGTCACTGGGCAAAGCTGCACGGGGGATACAGTTTCACGTAAATAAACGAAACTTGGCCAGCCACAGCAAGAAGGATTTCCACGGGACTTCCCGCAGGTGCCTACGTCTCGGCTAGCACGGGGCTAGCCAATCAAACGCGAGAGTTCTCGCCCGCTACCAGCCCGGCCTTCTCTGTCTCACGCTCTCCCGGCAAAGAAAGGAGAGATGCGTAGTATAGGAAGCACCAGTTTTTGAGTTTCAATACAAACTATTTTTTTTTAATTTCTCCCCCCTCTCCCCCTCCTTTTTAAATCATGTTTATGCCTTGAATCAAGTTTTCAAGGAGAAAAGCGGTTTGTATAAGTTTTCGAAGTGTTTGCGTAGTCAAGTTTGGTGGAGTTACTTCCTTGGCCGTTGTGTGTGTGATTCTTTTCGGAAGTGGATTTACTACAGGTCGGCAATGTTGTTCAGCGTTTGCCCCGTTTGGCTGTGCCCTCTGTTCGCGGTTTTTGTGCTGGCGAGAAAAGATGTGGACTTATCTACGTGTCGGAAAGTTGCACAAGTGTACGCTAAACGCGTGGGACCGGCAGATATTTTACCTGTGTCCCCAATTTCAGGTAGGGTGATGCTGTGTGGATCTATCTGTCTGCCTGCCTGCCTACATATCCATCCATCCATGTCTACTAGTTTGCCACCTACCTACGTGGCTATCTCTCTACCTACCTATCTGCTTACCTAACCATCCATCCATCCATCCATCCATCCATGTCTACTAGTTTGCCGCCTACCTATGTGGCTGTCTCTACCTACCTAACCTAACCATCCATCCATCCATCCATCCATCCATGTCTGCTAGTTTGCCTCCTACCTACGTGGCTGTCTCTCTACCTACATATCTGCCTACCTAACCATCCATCCATCCATGTCTACTAGTTTGCCTCCTACCTACGTGGCTGTCTCTCAACCTACATATCTGCCTACCTAACCTAACCATCCATCCATCCATGCCTACTAGTTTGCCGCCTACCTACGTGGCCGTCTGTCCATGTACATCTTGTCTTTACACCATGCAGTGAACAGATTCTTTAAGCTCTAAATAATTGACACTTCATCACTCGCACTTACATAATTAGCCTCATGTCTGCACTTTAATATGTGTATCTGTCCCATTTTCCTGGCCAACAGGCGGTCTGTGTATACATTTAAGTGCAAAGCGTCCAGATGTTAAGGACATTATTTAATACTGATGTGTTTATGAAAGGTCACGACAATTAGGATCCCATTGTGACCTTTGACCTACGAGGGTACGCTAGATGCAGCTGAGCTGTTGACACTAATATAACGTTCTCTTCGGTCCTTCTATTATCACTGGTCATTTGACACTCGGATGAGGAGAAGGGAAGGTGGACGAGAGAGGAGCGAGAGAGAGAGAGAGAGAGAGAGAGAGAGAGAGAGTATAGACGGGGGGAAATCTTGCCTTTGTCAGGGGCCGTAATTTACAGAGGACACACGGTTATAGGTTTAGTGTGAATAGCCAAAGACGGAAACAACCTTGATGGGACGTAGGAATGTGGTCGCTGCAGTGCGCTTTAGTAAGACCGGCAGTTTTCCACTTCAGTTAACTTGCCAGAAATAAGCCTTGCGGAAGCGAAGACGCCGTCTGTTATGACAAACATGTCTTGCTGGCGACAGTAGCCAGCGAACCCACAGTTGTTGACCAAGACCCCGTCCCACCTCTCCGTTGGTACCCCCATCAGTAACAGGCCCAGCCTGGCTAATGAGACAGGTATCGCCAGTCTCAAAGGAATCTGCTAAAAAAAAAGTCTGTATAACATTATAGTTGTAGGATGTGATTTATATATTAAAATGATTGACGACGAAGTGTTCTCCCTTGAATTTACTAATAATAATATCAATATATTAATAGTAATACTATTTTATTAATACTACTACTAATAATAATACCGGATTTCTATTAATTATAATATATTTAATGAAGAAATTCTTTATTGTTCTTTTATATGATAGTTAGGTTGGCTTTCTTTCACTGCTATTTTAGGTTGTGGTCACCGCAACATTTTGATATTACTTCTCACTTTTAAGTTATTAATACACGTTCCTGATTCTTCGTTTTTGTTCATTTCGACCTTTCGGAATGCCACTACATGTGATAGTGCATGATTCACCGCGGCAAGACTGAAATCTTAACATACATTCATTCATTCATTTGCATGTCCCTTGCGGAACTTTGCCTCCCAAACAGCACTCCTGTAGGCCTCTCGGTTGTGAGCAAGATGGCCTGCTGCTGTTGCATCCATTTCCAGATCGTCAACGATGTCTTGCAGCCATCTTCGTCTTGGTCTTCCTCTTTTTCTTTTTCCCATTATGTATCCTTCCAATACGGTCTTCTCTAAATTATCATGACGTTTAATGTGTCCAAAATATTTCAGTTTTCTCTTTTTAATCCTCTTCACTAGCCAGCCTTCTTCAATAGTAAGCTCTTGTAGTATAGATATATTTGTTCTTTTTTGTGTCCACGATATTTGGAGAACTCTTCTGTAGCATTTACATTCAAAGGCATTTATGTATTTCTCAGCTGTTTTGTTAAGTGTCCAGGTCTCACAGGCATATGTTGCTATGGGAAAGATGCATGCCCTTAAAAATCTTATTTTTGTGGTTCTGTCTGCTCCTCTCCACAGATTCTTTATTTGTTTTACTTTCTGAAGAGCGATAGATGTCCACCTTTTAATTTCCCTCATTGTATCTCCAGTATTAGTTAGTAGCGATCCAAGATATTCAAAACTCTCCACTTCTTCCAGTTTTTCCTCATTGATACATATTTCATTTGCCTTGTTTGTTTTGTCAGTTGTCATCAATTTAGTTTTCTTTGCATTAAGATAGAGGTTCTGCTCTTCGCTGTTCTTGCGGACTGACATAATTAGTTTTTCCATTCCTTTTTGTGTTGTGGACAGCAATACTGTGTCATCAGCATATCTAATCTCTGGTATTTCATAACCTCCAATTGTTATGGCATCGTAATATTTTTTGTCTACATCTTCTCTAACATTCCTCATTATATTTTCAGTATACAAGTTAAATAATTAAGGTGACAATATGCACCCCTGACGGACCCCTTGTTTTATGTCAAACCAAGTTGTTGTTTTACCATTTATTCTTACTGCTGCTTGTTGGTCTAGATACATCAGTGATGTTAATTGTATCAGATGTGTTGGAAATCCCATTTTTTCCATTATTTCCCAAAGTTTCTGGTGTTGTACACAATCAAATGCCTTTGAGTAGTCTATAAAGGATAAATATAGATTCACATTAAACTCTGCATTTCTCTATTATTAATCTTAGATTGAATATATGATCTCTTGATCCTCCTCCTTGCCTGAAACCAGCTTGGACCATATTGACTTCTTCTTCTGTTTTCTTTCGAAGTCTACCCATTATGATTTTTAACAGAATTTTACTGGCATGACTAATCAGGGCAACAGTTCTTAACATACATAGCCACTGCAAAATTCAGATGGTTCGTTCTTGAATCAAATTATAGTTCACTTTTAATACTCATCAATCGAAATTTACAGGTATCACATTGAGACCTCTCCGAAAGCACTGTACACAAAGGTCCAAAATTCTCAAATCTTCTGCCCTTTTTTTACGCAATAATCACTTTTCTAACTTGGAACAAATGAGAATTTAGAGAAGACCGCATTGGAAGGGTACATAATAGGAAAAAGAAAGAGAGGAAGACCAAGGCGAAGATGGCTGCAAGACATCGTTGATAATCTGCAAATGGATGCATCAGCAGCAGGGTATCTTGCTTACAACCGAGAGGCCTACAAGAGTGCTGTTAGGGAGGCAAAGTTTCGCAAGGGACATGCAAATGACTGGCTGACTGACTGAACTTGGAACACATCTACAGTCTTCCCTGAAACTACTTCTGGTTCTAAACTCCTGAATTTCTGTTGGCCCCACCTGCCCATCTGTCCTATGCTACAGTCATAACATACGAGGCACTATGTTACATATGCCCACCTGTTCTATGCTACGAGGCACTATGTCACATATGCCCATCTGTTCTATGCTACAGTCATAACATACGAGTCACTGTGTTACATATGCCCATCTTTGCTTGTTTAGCTCCACGCAGGGGCTGAAAAAAAAAGCGGCAGAAACCTACTCCCAATCCGACACAGTGCTGTGCTTCTAACACTTTCAGTGGACCGGCTGCAGAGACCATCAAAGAAGGGAGAAGAATACGGGTCTATACGGATCCACCGCAGCCACTGTTTCGTTTTCCAAGCTGCTGTGACACCCTGTTGCCGGGAAGCGTAGCCAAGAAGCAAAGCAGGGGGTGCTGGCCTCCCTGGCGCCAGAACGGACGGACAGGCCAGGTCCGCGAGGCAGCTCTGTCATGCTGGTGTGATTCACGGATAATGAGTAAAACGCTGAGGAAAATCAATGGAGGGCCATAGGAAAATTTAGTTTCCTAGCAAAAAACATTTTATGATAAGGCTGTTATTCATCCATTTTTATTTCTCTTTTGTTTTTTGAATAAAACTGGGTTTGGTTCACTGTAATTCTCTTGTACGTTGGCTTCATTTCTTGTGCACGTGCTGTGTGCTTGTGTGCTTGTGTGTGATGTGTGTACATCCACGCGCATGTATTCACGTGTGCTCTGACCTCATTTACATTTCATTCTTGTAGCTTTAACCAGACAAGTTTTACCGCCATTGTCTTGTGATATTGCAAGATGTCCCTAAAGGAGATTCAGAACAAATAAAGTAGTTAAAGTTATAAGGAAAAGAGTCATAATTTCATGGACGTGCCAGGAGAAGACATAAGTTTCAGAACTTGATAATGACTAGAGTACCTTAAGAGACACAGGTGGTGTTGGAAGTAGTGACATATTAATCATCACACAGGTCCCAGGACTAAACTTAATACCCCCCCCCCAACAATACCTCCCACCGAATGTTACCATCTATCTTTCCTGCCGTATGGCCACAAACCAAACACAAATGACATGTCATTATCATTTGAAAAATGTGACATGTGCTAGTGCCGAAGTAATGGTTATAAATGACGATCAAATGAAACAATAACACCCCCCTCCTCCTTTTTCCCCTCTTGACGAGGGGTCTCTAAGCTTAAGGCTACTCCGCCTAACATTTAATCCAGTAATGAATAAGAGAGGACAGGCTAAGAGAGCAACAAACAAGACCTCAATTGGCTGACCATGAGATACGGAAAGAGAGAGAGAGAGAGGGAGGGAGGGAGAGAGATGGAGGGAGAGAGAGAGGAAGGGAGGGAGAGAGAGAGGGGGAGGAGGAGAGAGAGGGAGGGAGGGAGAGGGGGAGAGGAACAAAAACTGAAATGATCGCAGACACGTAAGATAGTACAAAATGGGAAATTATGATCGCCGACGCATTCTGACACGGCAGTAATGAATAAATGAACCCGCAAGGCAGTCTTAAGCGTTTTGGGGTAGCCTGTCAAAGTATGTGACGTTTATAAGTGGCTTGAGCGGAAAAGTAGGAAAGCACAGGAATAAGAAGTCGGGTTTAATTTTGAGTGAAGATGGAGCCCTTAAAATGTAGCATTTATGTCGAAGTTTGGCTGAGTTAAAAAATGTAGCATTTATGTCGAAGTTTGGCTCGGTAAAAATGTAGCATTTATGCCGAAGTTTGGCTCGGTAAAAATGTAGCATTTATGTCGAAGTTTGGCTGAGTTAAAAAATGTAGCATTTATGTCGAAGTTTGGCTCGGTAAAAATGTAGCATTTATGCCGAAGTTTGGCTCGGTAAAAATGTAGCATTTATGTCGAAGTTTGGCTGAGTTAAAAAATGTAGCATTTATGTCGAAGTTTGACTCGGTAAAAATGTAGCATTTATGTCGAAGTTTGGCTCGGTGGAAATGCAAACTTTATGTAGAAGTCGAAGCTGGGTGCATGGTAGATAAATAGAAGAATCAGAATCAGAGGTTTGGAAGGTAACAACCCCATATTGTCATTAGAATTCCGTGCTCTAAATCTAAAGTGGAATCTAAATTCTAGTGAAGATGTCTTTCAAAGAGACCATATTAAATTATCTTCTTACATCTTACATCCTTTCCGTGCCTTTAAACGCCACTTAGGGCTGGCATGGTAGTTCGCTAAGTTTTCCCGTTTTCGGCGAGCTTTTCAACCTCATCAAGGGATTTTATGCTCACTAAACTGGCTTCTCGTAATGTCCTCTTTAGAGTGTCACACGGTCGACCTCTTTTTCTTCGGCCCGTTGTGTTCCACTTGATAACTTGTTTTGGGATTATCTGACTGTTTCTTCTCATCATGTGGCCGACATATGTCCATCTCCTTTTTCTGTTCACCCAAGAGACTGTTTGTTTTTATTGATCTGCCTTATCTCCGCGTTGTTCTTGAATTTGTTCCACCTTATACCGAGATTTTCCTTAGGCATTTATTTTCAAAAGAGTCTAATTTCTTGTCTGTTTCTTTAGTTGTTTTCCAGCTTTCGCGTGCATAATTGAGGGTGGACGTTACGTTTGAATATTTTCTCTAAATCACAGTATATTAAAAAAAAAAACAGAAGAGACATCGGTAAGGGAGAGAACTTTTTTTTTGGTAGACGCCTGGATCTTAATACCATGTGACCAAGTGAATTACATTTTAGACACAGACACATTACGTTTCTAGTATACGTATGACATATATAGCTGCACAGATCCACATTAATCATCTGTCCGACTTTACGAGAAAGCTTCCAGATAACAAGTTGGCTGAGCATGCACTGAGAGAGCCTCTGGTGCACGTGATAGCTTTGGCTAATCTGTGTTAAACCTGCATGTATAGTTTCGGAAAATCTATGTTAAACTTTCATATTTCACTGTATGTATAGTTTTGGAAAATCTGTGTTAAACCTACATGTATAGTTTTATAAAATCTGTGTTAAACTTTCATATTTCACTGCATGTATATTTTTGGAAAATCTGTGTTAAACTCTCATATTGTACTGCATGCATAGTTCTGGAAAATCTGAGTTAAACTCTCATATTGTACTGCATGCATAGTTCTGGAAAATCTATGTTAACCTCTCATGTTGTACTGCATGTATAGTTTTGGAAAATCTATGTTAAACTCTTATATTGTACTGCATGCAGTTTTGGAAAATCTATATTAAACTCATTACAGCAGGCTAAAGAATATCCCAAATTAGTGCTATACATAAGAAAAAAGACAAAGTTTCTCGGACACATCAGCAGACATGAAGTCTCGAAATATTGGTCATGACTGGAAAGGTAAATGGCAAGAGAGAGAGAGAGAGAGAGAGAGAGAGAGAGAGAGAGAGGGCAAAGAGGATAACATACCTAGATGATTTGACCGCATGGTTTGGTGTGACAGCAACAACTGAACTGATTCGAGACACGAAAGATCAAGCGAGATGGAGAGAGATAACCACCTAAGCCTGTCTGCATGGCACTGATCTGATCTGATGTTAAACTCTCATTCTATACTGCGTGCATAGTTTTGTAAAAATCTGTGTTAAAACTCTCTTTCTGTACTGCTTGCATAGTTTTGTAAAAATCTGTGTTAAACTCTCATTTTGTACTGCGTGCATAGTTTTGTAAAATATGTGTTAGAACTCTCATTCTGTACTGCGTGCATAGTTTTGTAAAATATGTGTTAGAACTCTCATTTTATACTGCGTGCATAGGTTTGTAAAATGTATGTTAAAACTCTCATGTTGTACTGCTTGCATAGTTTTGTAAAATGTGTGTTAAAACTCTCATGTTGTACTGCTTGCATAGGTTTGTAAAATGTGTGTTAAAACTCTCATATTTTTGCGTGCATAGTTTTGTAAAATGTGTGTTAACACTCTCATATTGTGTAGCGTGCGTAGGTTTGTAAAATGTGTGTTAAAATTCTCATATTGTACTTCGTGCATATTTTTGTAAAATGTGTTACAACTCTCATATTGTACTGCTTATATAGTTTTGTAAAATGTGTGTTTAAACTCTCATATTGTACTGCATGCATAGTTTTGTAAAATATGTGTTAGAACTCTCATTCTGTACTGCTTGCATAGTTTTGTAAAATGTGTGTTAAAACTCTCATGTTGTACTGCGTGCATAGTTTTTTAAAATATGTGTTAAAACTCTCATTTTATGCTGCTTGAATAGTTTTGTAAAATGTGTGTTAAAACTCTCATATTATAGTGCGTGCATAGTTTTGTAAAATGTGTGTTAAAACTCTCATATTATAGTGCGTGCATAGTTTTGTAAAATGTGTGCTAAAACTCTCATATTGTACTGCGTGCATAGTTTTTTAAAATGTGTGCTAAAACTCTCATATTGTATTGTATGAGTAGCTTGTGAAGATCTGTGTTCAACCTTCATATTGTACTGTATGCTTAAGTTTTAACGATCTATGTTCAACCCTCATTAATATATTGCATGCGTAATTTTTGAAGATCTATGTCGAGCCCTCATAATGTATTGTATACGTAGATTTTGAAGATCGATGTTCGACTTTCATATCACAGTATGCATATGTGCATAAAAAATCAGCTTTCAGTCATCGTTTGAACGCTTTCCGAGCCACTGTATTGTATTTGATTTAACTTATTATTCAAGCACATAATTTGTGTTTTCTGAACTTGAAAAATGTTGAAAGAAAACAACATAATTTTACATATAAGACGAGCAGTTTTACCTCTGGCCATGTCTGGGTGCGTGGGTCTGTAAAAAGTGGGCACTCCTGGAGTACATATTCTGGAGTCTGTACTCCATTACTACACAGGCGTTCATCTGTACATGCAATCAAACTCATGTTATGTTACATTTCCACGAACTCCTGGTCTTCCAGAATATGCAGCTAACCACCAAAGACACGAGTCGTACCACAGACATGAGTTGTACAACAGACTTGAGTCGTAACTCAGACATGAGTCGTAACTAAGACATGAGTCGTACCACAGACGTGAGTCGTAACTCAGACATGAGTCGTGGCACAGACGTGAGTCGTAACTCAGATATGAGTTGTACCACAGACGTGAGTCGTAACTCAGACATGAGGTGTACCACAGACATGAGTCGTAACTCAGACATGAGTCGTGGCACAGACGTGAGTCGTAACTCAGATATGAGTTGTACCACAGACGTGAGTCGTAACTCAGACATGAGGTGTACCACAGACATGAGTCGTAACTCAGACATGAGTCGTGGCACAGACGTTAGTCGTAACTCAGATATGAGTCGTGGCACAGACGTGAGTCGTAACTCAGATATGAGTTGTACCACAGACGTGAGTCGTAACTCAGACATGAGGTGTACCACAGACATGAGTCGTAACTCAGACATGAGTCGTGGCACAGACGTGAGTCGTAACTCAGATATGAGTTGTACCACAGACATGAGTCGTAACTCAGACATGAGGTGTACCACAGACATGAGTCGTAACTCAGACATGAGTCGTAACTCAGACATGAGTCGTGGCACAGACGTTAGTCGTAACTCAGATATGAGTTGTACCACAGACATGAGTCGTAACTCAGACATGAATTGTACCACAGACATGAGTCGTAAATCAGACATGAGTCGTAACTCAGACATGAGTCGTAACTCAGACATGAGTCGTAACACAGACATGAGTCATAACTCAGACATGAGTCGTACCACAGACATAAGTCATAAAAGCTGCATAAGACGATGATGATAAAGAGGGACAAAGTATGCGATGCTTCTTTAGCAGACTCCACCACCATGGGGACTACGGTGATCCCTGCCCCGTTAGCCAGGCTAGGCCTGTTACTGGGAGAGCTGAGATAGGGTCTTGGTCAGCTGTGGTTCGCTAACCCTGATGCTAGCATATCAGCTGTGGGTCGCAGATTGCCTAATCGTACAGCATCTTCACACCACCCCCCCTCCTCTTTTAGCTAATATGAAGGGGTACAATTTATGGAAGTTGACTGCCAAGGAGTACACACACGGAAGAAGGTTGGGAGCCACTGATCTATATTAGTAATATCAGACATCGTGAAGGAGATCAACAAAACAGCGAATTAAATATTTGCACAGTTTATCACAGAAGACAACATTTATGGCCTGGGGCTTCTAATTGACACCCCCCCCCCCCCCCAGTTTCCATCTGATTATGAAAGTGTTACACTGACCTGAAAACTGCTGAAGTAATTCTGTCTTTGACAGACACCCCCCCCCCCCCCCCCAGAAACTTACGTTTCAACCGTTATTTTTTGTTCCAGTTTTACATAACGACAGATCCATACTTTTCTGAATGCACGTTTTATACTTTTGAAGCGCAGACCCTCATGAGGCTGTGTAATGGTTTGGGGGCGGGGGGGGGGTATTTTGTCTGAACAGTGTCTGTGTGTGACATAGTGAACATTCACAGAGGCCCGGGGGAGGGGGGAACTGAACAGAAGAAGCGGAACTGAGAAAGTAGATTCGCTGCGTGCATAGTTTTGTAAAATGTGTGCTAAAACTCTCATATTGTATTGTATGAGTAGCTTGTGAAGATCTGTGTTCAACCTTCATATTGTACTGTATGCTTAAGTTTTAACGATCTATGCTCAACCCTCATTAATATATTGTATGCGTAATTTTTGAAGATCTATGTCGAGCCCTCATAATGTATTGTATACGTAGATTTTTTCATATCACAGTATGCATATTTGCATAAAAAATCAGCTTTCAGTCATCGTTTGAACGCTTTCCGAGCCACTGTATTGTATTTGATTTATCTTATTATTCAAGCACATAATTTTTGTTTTCTGAACTTGAAAAATTTTGAAAGAAAACAACCTAATTTTACATATAAGACGAGCAGTTTTACCTCTGGCCATGTCTGGGTGCGTGGGTCTGTAAAAAGTGGGCACTCCTGGAGTACATATTCTGGAGTCTGTACTCCATTACTACACAGGCGTTCATCTGTACATGCAATCAAACTCATGTTATGTTACATTTCCACGAACTCCTGGTCTTCCAGAATATGCAGCTAACCACCAAAGACACGAGTCGTACCACAGACATGAGTTGTACAACAGACTTGAGTCGTAACTCAGACGTGAGTCGTAACTAAGACATGAGTCGTACCACAGACGTGAGTCGTAACTCAGACATGAGTCGTGGCACAGACGTGAGTCGTAACTCAGATATGAGTTGTACCACAGACATGAGTCGTAACTCAGACATGAGGTGTACCACAGACATGAGTCGTAACTCAGACATGAGTCGTGGCACAGACGTGAGTCGTAACTCAGATATGAGTTGTACCACAGACGTGAGTCGTAACTCAGACATGAGGTGTACCACAGACATGAGTCGTAACTCAGACATGAGTCGTGGCACAGACGTTAGTCGTAACTCAGATATGAGTCGTGGCACAGACGTGAGTCGTAACTCAGATATGAGTTGTACCACAGACGTGAGTCGTAACTCAGACATGAGGTGTACCACAGACATGAGTCGTAACTCAGACATGAGTCGTGGCACAGACGTGAGTCGTAACTCAGATATGAGTTGTACCACAGACATGAGTCGTAACTCAGACATGAGGTGTACCACAGACATGAGTCGTAACTCAGACATGAGTCGTAACTCAGACATGAGTCGTGGCACAGACGTTAGTCGTAACTCAGATATGAGTTGTACCACAGACATGAGTCGTAACTCAGACATGAATTGTACCACAGACATGAGTCGTAAATCAGACATGAGTCGTAACTCAGACATGAGTCGTAACTCAGACATGAGTCGTAACACAGACATGAGTCATAACTCAGACATGAGTCGTACCACAGACATAAGTCATAAAAGCTGCATAAGACGATGATGATAAAGAGGGACAAAGTATGCGATGCTTCTTTAGCAGACTCCACCACCATGGGGACTACGGTGATCCCTGCCCCGTTAGCCAGGCTAGGCCTGTTACTGGGAGAGCTGAGATAGGGTCTTGGTCAGCTGTGGTTCGCTAACCCTGATGCTAGCATATCAGCTGTGGGTCGCAGATTGCCTAATCGTACAGCATCTTCACACCACCCCCCCTCCTCTTTTAGCTAATATGAAGGGGTACAATTTATGGAAATTGACTGCCAAGGAGTACACACACGGAAGAAGGTTGGGAGCCACTGATCTATATTAGTAATATCAGACATCGTGAAGGAGATCAACAAAACAGCGAATTAAATATTTGCACAGTTTATCACAGAAGACAACATTTATGGCCTGGGGCTTCTAATTGACACCCCCCCCCCCCCCAGTTTCCATCTGATTATGAAAGTGTTCACTGACCTGAAAACTACTAAAGTAATTCTGTCTTTGATAGACACCCCCCCCCCACACAGAAACTTACGTTTCAACCGTTATTTTTTGTTCCAGTTTTACATAACGACAGATCCATACTTTTCTGAATGCACGTTTTATACTTTTGAAGCGCAGACCCTCATGAGGCTGTGTAATGGTTTGGGGGCGGGGGGGGGGTATTTTGTCTGAACAGTGTCTGTGTGTGACATAGTGAACATTCACAGAGGCCCGGGGGAGGGGGGAACTGAACAGAAGAAGCGGAACTGAGAAAGTAGATTCGCTGCTCACAGATGAGAAGATGTCACAGGGGCCGGGGATTCTGTCAATTAGAGAGGCTGTCTTTAGAGTTCTTACAGCTCCCAGGTCAGTCTCTTTTTTGCAGTGTTACAAATCATCCATCTCCACCCCTCTGTCTGTGTAAATATTGTGTGTGTGTGTGTGTGTGTGGTTTTTTGTGTGTGTGTAAAAGATTCAAACGGGACATGACTTGGAAAAACGGGATGTCATTTTAATATAAAGCGATTTGAAGCGGTCTGAAGTGGTTTGAAGCGGTCTGAAGCGGTTTAGAGCGAAATCTTAACTTTATGTCTGATGATGGAAAAAAAACACACGCTTCTAATCAGGACACATTTCTGTGGAGAAAATGGCTTCCCTCGGGTCCAGCTAGGCTCCACTCACAGGAGCACATAAGCATCTAAGAGAGATAGTGTCAGCTG
This sequence comes from Achatina immaculata, assembly GCA_009760885.1. NCBI lineage: Eukaryota > Metazoa > Mollusca > Gastropoda > Stylommatophora > Achatinidae > Lissachatina > Lissachatina immaculata. Next base: position 11,432,359 of record CM019694.1, read on the forward strand.
TGATTCTTCGATCATCCTCAGAATACAGCAGTCTCCACTCCCATATGCAGGAAACTGCTACAGAGAGCGAAACAACTACACAACTTCCTTCATCATCAAAGGAAGTACCTCCTGCTTCGTACCCCGAAACGTGTTTCGGCCCTTTTTAAATTCCTGACACTGTAAAGTGGGCGGGGGCCTAGCTCTTCTAGGTGATGAGTCCCAGAGATATTTAGTTGTTGAAGTTTTTTTTTGTTTTTACCCTTTTCCGTTCCTGGACTTGGGCCACTGTCTCCCGTGCGATATGGAATCTCGGCCACCGTCTCCCGTGCCATTTGGAATCTCGGCCACCGTCTCCCGTGCAATTTGGGATCTCGGCCATCGTCTCCCGTGCGATATGGGATTACGGCCACTGTCTCCCGTGCCATTTGGAATCTCGGCCACTGTCTCCCGTGCGATATGGAATCTCGGCCACTGTCTCCCGTGCCATTTGGAATCTCGGCCACCGTCTCCCGTGCAATTTGGGATCTCGGCCATCGTCTCCCGTGCGATATGGGATTACGGCCACCGCCTCCCGTGTGATATGGAATCTCGGCCACTGTCTCCCGTGCAATTTGGAATCTCGGCCACCGCCTCCCGTGTGATATGGAATCTCGGCCACCGCCTCCCGTGTGATATGGAATCTCGGCCACCGCCTCCCGTGTGATATGGAATCTCGGCCACCGCCTCCCGTGTGATATGGAATCTCGGCCACCGCCTCCCGTGTGATATGGAATCTGGATACGCACCATAGCTATTCTGTCGCACAGGGCAGGTGTTAGAAATGCCGGACTAAACTACTTTAAAATTATACTTGTTTACTACGTACGAGCCTCACCAAGCACGAAACCTTCTTTCTGCTCTTTCTGAAAAGGTCCTTCCGTGCTCCTATTCTTGCTTGTCCCTTGATGCCAGGTTGCTTAAGGATCATGTGCTGATGTTGTTGCATCAGTGAGTAGATTAGGCAGGATTAGAGTGGACATTTTTTTTTAAAGCAAGCACTTCAGATGAGAGAGAAGGGGGCGAACAAAGTATCATAAGACAGCAGATAGAAGCAGTAGGATGAAACAGGTCACTGTGTACTTGTCCAGGTTTTACAGGGTGCTTCAAAATCATGGGGCACATTTTGAACGCAGTGATCTAGGACTAGGACAAAACATTTGCTTACAACCGAGAGGCCTACAGGAGAGCTGCTAGGGAGGCAAAGTTCCGCAAGGGACATGCAAATGACTGACTGGAACAAAACACATTTAATATAGAATGTGTGAAATACATATCCAAGATACGAGAGTTCATAACAATGTTCAGAGTTTGAATATCACATCCCTTAGATGTTCACCAACTGGAAGAGAACATTCTTTGGCTCTGTTCATCATCTGCGTCATAGCGTGGTGCAGCACATCAGCTGGAATAACCGCTATCTCTCTTCCGATGCTTTGTTTTGGTTCCAAAGCACTATTAAACACGCTTTAGAACTCGTGTATCTTGGGTATGTATAACACACATTCTATATTAAATATGTTTGTTTCAGCCCTAGATTATAATTATAAATGCCACGCCACGCCGCGTGGCGTAGGCGATCATTTCTCTCCAAAATTCCCTGTCTTTTGCGTTGATTATGAGATCCGCCGGTGACTTTTTTCCTAGTCACTGACAGCTCATCCAGTAACTTCTCTGTCTTCCTCTGTCTCTTCTTTCCTCAATTTTTCCAGTTGCCACAATGTGTTCCAGTTTTCCTCTTCTCAGGAAATGTTCAACAAATCTCGCTTGTTTGCCTCCGATCTTTTGCTGTAATTGTCTTTTTAACTCCAGCCTCTCTTAAGACTTCTTCGTTGGTTTTCTTGGCTGTCTATGGTACCTTCAACATCCTTCAAATAAACACCCATAAAACAGAATTGGCTCAATGTAACATTTATGTATTCGGAATCTTGTTTCCATTGATATGAATCTGTTGCACAAGATGTTTCTCATTTTCTGGAATGTTGACTTGGCCTGAGCGCGTCTGCTTTTTATTTCATTGTGACATTTCCCATCAGTTGTTATAATCTTTCCTAAGTACTTGAATCTATCAACTTGTTTCAGATTTGTGCCATCGATGGCAATGCTACAGTTCTAGATTCATTCATTCATCCATTTGCATGTCCCTTGTGGAACTTTGCCTCCCTAACAGCTCTCCTGTAGGCCTTTCGGTTGTGAGCAAGATGGCCTGCTGCTGATGCATCCATTTGCAGATCATCAACGATTAATTGCAGCCATCTTCGCCTTGGTCTTCCTCTCTTTCTTTGTCCCATTATGTACCCTTCCAAGACGGTTTTTTCTTCTAATCTAGAATATAATCTAGAATTATATATATATATATATATATATATATATATATATATATATATATATATAATCTAGAATAATCTAGAGCCCAAACAGTTCTAGATTCTTGCGTTTAAAATGTGTCCCACCACCCTGTAGTTCACTTTAAAAAAAAATCATCTTCAGGGTCCCTCTATAATATAAAGAAATAGAATCCCTGGCCTGATTTGATAAACGGAGTCCATGACCATATGCCACATTTTCTTCATTCTCCGCTAAGAGCCCTGGCGCTTGTAAGAGATTTTTCATAGAGCTAACAATGAATCATAAAATAGACGGATGTGACATCACCGACAGAACAATAACGAGTCGTTCATAGCTTTTTTTATGACCTTCTCTGCCTGTAAGATATTTGTAGCAATAAATTCTATGGCTGGTCTTTGTGGGTAGGTCATAAATATTTGCCCACGAAGCTCGACGATATTAAATCTGATACACGTTGTTGAGGCGTGTAATTGTGGTTTGTCATAATTTACGGCCGCTATAAACCAGAAAACAACATATCGATTAGATACGAGATAGTTTTATAAAATAGCTTTATAGTAGGGTCTTTGACTCTCGTGGGAATGTTGTGAGTGAGTGGATGGTATTAAAATGAAGAGCGCTGTTAATATTTATATACAAGGCTGCCAAGACTTAGGGAAAACATGGGGGAGATTTAAACTGTTTTTTTTTTCTGTTGTCACGGAAATGGAATTTCCGCTCCAGAGACCATTTGTATATATGAGGGTGAAGACTTTGTCTGATTTAGATGCCATGCTAGCGTTAGGACTGTCAGCTGTCCATGGTTACCGTGCCAGCGTTAGGACTGTCAGCTATCCATGGTTACCGTGCCAGCGTTAGGACTGTCAGCTGTCCATGGTTACCGTGCCAGCGTTAGGACTGTCAGCTATCCATGGTTACCTTGCCAGCGTTAGGACTGTCAGCTATCCATAGCTGCCATGCTAGCGTTAGGACTGTCAGCTATCCATAGCTGCCATGCCAGCGTTAGGACTGTCAGCTATCCATGGTTACCGTGCCAGCGTTAGGACTGTCAGCTATCCATGGTTACCTTGCCAGCGTTAGGACTGTCAGCTATCCATAGCTGCCATGCCAGCGTTAGGACTGTCAGCTATCCATAACTACCTTGCCAACGTTAGGACTGTCAGCTATCCATAGCTACCTTGCCAGCGTTAAGACTGTCAGCTATCCATGGCTGCCGTGCTAGCGTTAAGACTGTCAGCTATCCATGGCTGCCGTGCTAGCGTTAAGACTGTCAGCTATCCATGGCTGCCGTGCTAGCGTTAAGACTGTCAGCTATCCATGGCTGCCATGCCAGCGTTAGGACTGTCAGCTATCCATGGTTGCCGTGCTAGCGTTAGGACTGTCAGCTATCCATGGCTGCCGTGCTAGCGTTAAGACTGTCAGCTATCCATGGCTGCCATGCCAGCGTTAAGACTGTCAGCTATCCATGGCTGCCGTGCTAGCGTTAAGACTGTCAGCTATCCATGGCTGCCATGCCAGCGTTAAGACTGTCAGCTATCCATGGCTGCCATGCCAGCGTTAAGACTGTCAGCTATCCATGGCTGCCATGCCAGCGTTAAGACTGTCAGCTATCCATGGCTGCCATGCCAGCGTTAAGACTGTCAGCTATCCATGGTTGCCTTGCCAGCGTTAAGACTGTCAGCTATCCATGGCTGCCATGCCAGCGTTAAGACTGTCAGCTATCCATGGCTGCCATGCCAGCGTTAAGACTGTCAGCTATCCATGGCTGCCATGCCAGCGTTAAGACTGTCAGCTATCCATGGTTGCCTTGCCAGCGTTAGGACTGGTAAACCGTAGCCGTTCATGACCCTCTCCAACCTCTCCTTTGGCATCCCTCCAGTAACAGGCCTAGCCTGGCTAACAGGTCAGGGATCGCCATAGTCCCCATAGCGGTGGGGTCTGCTAAATAAAAAAAAAAAAGTACTGTGCACCCCTTAAGCCAGAACCCATTCTGTCTGATACGCTTTAACATCTTCACCTCATCGACTGCAAAAAGCATTACTCTCGCAGTTTAACTGAGATAGTAACAGAAGTATTATTATTATTAGTATACTATTATTATTAGTTTATTATTATTATTAGTAGATTATTATTATTATTATTATTATTATTAATCTCTCTCTCTCTGAACCTTAAGTGCTCAGGGCACATGGGGCTTCCGCAAGGGTTTTCCACAAATGCCTGTCCTTCGCCTTTTTTTTCTGCTCTTGCCCAGATGAGCCCTCTATTGCTCAACATCCACTTTGTTGTTCTTCTCCATGTCTCTTTCGGTCTACCCTTACTTCTATTCCCCTGTGGTGTCCATCTTAGATTATTATTAATAGTAGTATGTTATTATTATTGGTAGTAGTAGCAGTAGCAGTAGTAGTGGTAATAATGGTAGTAGTAGTAGTAGTAGTAGTAGTAGTAGTAGTAGTAGTAGTGGTAATAATGGTAGTAGAAGAAGAAGAAGAAGATATATTTTGCTAATGTAAAATCGTGGCCTTGTTACGCTTCAGATTTCATTTTGAACACGCCCTTTGTTAAAAGTTAACCGTTAACTTTCGACTGCGCACCACATCTTATTACCTTCGTGTAATTTTTGTTTTTCTACATAAAATGGCGTTAGAATCATTACAATTATTTGTCTCATGATGTTTATGCTACTGAAACATTAACTCTTTCGCCACCAGACAAAACTCGCAAGACAACGGACCAAAAAAAAAATAATAATAACAACAAAAACAACAGCAGCAGCAGCTATAAGTTTACTGAGAAGTAATCAGGTGCCTATATTTAGCTTGTAGAGCAGTGTGTAATTTGAATGTCTGAAGCGGATGGAAATAACCGTGATATAACGTTGCAGACAGTGAAATATGTTTCTTATTTATTATGTATTATACAGTGTATAATATATATCATATGTATATATATATATATATATATATATCTTATCTTATATCTTATATCCTTCCCGTGCCGTTAGACGTCACATAGGGCTCGCAAAGTAGTTCGCCAATTTTTCCTGTCTTCGGCGAGTCTTTCAACCTCAACAAAGGATTTTATGCCTGTTAACTTGGCCTCTCTTAATAATGTCCTCTTCAGAGTTTCACGCGGTCTGCCCCTTTTTCTTCGGCCTGTTGTGTTCCACTTGATAGCTTGTTTTGGGATTCTCTGCTCATTTCTTCTCATTCATATATATATATATATATATATATATATATATATATATATATATAATGATCTAATAGATAGATGGTCAAATATAAATAAACTTGTTCAGGAATATGAAAAGAAAAGAGAAATAGCTTTATGTATGAGAGCCACGAGTAAGATATCCGCCCAGATGACAGTTACACGGAATACCAGGCCAAAGACACTTAATTTAAATACTTTTAAGGCCGTCATGAAATGAGTTTTTTTTTCCAGTCCCCTTCTTTTACACTCCTGTCTAGTGCATCCTATTTAACAAGTATTTTTGTCATTTCCTTTGGTCCTTTGGGGTTTCGGTTAAAATAGAGGCAGGGAATCCAGTACAAGTCCTTGTAAACGTACAGGAAATTCTCAAGAAGTCACATGACAGATGTGGCTGTCTTTAAAAATGAGACACAAGTGTGAATTGGCAGGGGAAGGTTTAAGACGCAGAATGTATTTTTTTTTTTTCACTGATGCATTGTTGGGTAGAACGGCCCTGTGGAGTGAGATGAAGGAAAACTGGAAGTTGTTTGAGGACAGTGTCTCACAAAATGTGAGAGATTTTTTTTTAACTCTGTCACTCTAAAACAGCACTGGTAGGGTTGGTAGATCTTGCAGGCCTGTAGGAATCAGTGCTCAGAGTAATATTTAGACAGTTTAAGTAAAGTGAAAAGCTAGCACATTTCTAGCCCAATCCACGTTTTAAAATTGTAGGGTAACTTGCTACCAGTTTCTTTCTATAGCAAAATTTATCCTGGCCGAGCATGGATATCAAATCAGGAGTGAAAGAGTTAAGAAATTTGTGATACTGTGGATAGAATCTCACTGGATTTTTTCGAGGGATCTAAGAATGGTAGTAGTAGTAGTAGTAGTAGTAGTAGTAGTAGTAGTAGTGGTAATAATGGTAGTAGAAGAAGAAGAAGAAGATATATTTTGCTAATGTAAAATCGTGGCCTTGTTACGCTTCAGATTTCATTTTGAACACGCCCTTTGTTAAAAGTTAACCGTTAACTTTCGACTGCGCACCACATCTTATTACCTTCGTGTAATTTTTGTTTTTCTACATAAAATGGCGTTAGAATCATTACAATTATTTTGTCTCATGATGTTTATGCTACTGAAACATTAACTCTTTCGCCAACAGACAAAACTCGCAAGACAACGGACCAAAAAAAAATATAATAATAACAACAAAAACAACAGCAGCAGCAGCTATAAGTTTACTGAGAAGTAATCAGGTGCCTATATTTAGCTTGTAGAGCAGTGTGTAATTTGAATGTCTGAAGCGGATGGAAATAACCGTGATATAACGTTGCAGACAGTGAAATATGTTTCTTATTTATTATGTATTATACAGTGTATAATATATATCATATGTATATATATATATATATATATCTTATCTTATATCTTATATCCTTCCCGTGCCGTTAGACGTCACATAGGGCTCGCAAAGTAGTTCGCCAATTTTTCCTGTCTTCGGCGAGTCTTTCAACCTCAACAAAGGATTTTATGCCTGTTAACTTGGCCTCTCTTAATAATGTCCTCTTCAGAGTTTCACGCGGTCTGCCCCTTTTTCTTCGGCCTGTTGTGTTCCACTTGATAGCTTGTTTTGGGATTCTCTGCTCATTTCTTCTCATTCATATATATATATATATATATATATATATATATATATATATATATATATGATCAAATAGATAGATGGTCAAATATAAATAAACTTGTTTAGGAATATGAAAAGAAAAGAGAAATAGCTTTATGTATGAGAGCCACGAGTAAGATATCCGCCCAGATGACAGTTACACGGAATACCAGGCCAAAGACACTTAATTTAAATACTTTTAAGGCCGTCATGAAATGAGTTTTTTTTTTCCAGTCCCCTTCTTTTACACTCCTGTCTAGTGCATCCTATTTAACAAGTATTTTTGTCATTTCCTTTGGTCCTTTGGGGTTTCGGTTAAAATAGAGGCAGGGAATCCAGTACAAGTCCTTGTAAACGTACAGGAAATTCTCAAGAAGTCACATGACAGATGTGGCTGTCTTTAAAAATGAGACACAAGTGTGAATTGGCAGGGGAAGGTTTAAGACGCAGAATGTATTTTTTTTTTTCACTGATGCATTGTTGGGTAGAACGGCCCTGTGGAGTGAGATGAAGGAAAACTGGAAGTTGTTTGAGGACAGTGTCTCACAAAATGTGAGAGATTTTTTTTTAAACTCTGTCACTCTAAAACAGCACTGGTAGGGTTGGTAGATCTTGCAGGCCTGTAGGAATCAGTGCTCAGAGTAATATTTAGACAGTTTAAGTAAAGTGAAAAGCTAGCACATTTCTAGCCCAATCCACGTTTTAAAATTGTAGGGTAACTTGCTACCAGTTTCTTTCTATAGCAAAATTTATCCTGGCCGAGCATGGATATCAAATCAGGAGTGAAAGAGTTAAGAAATTTGTGATACTGTGGATAGAATCTCACTGGATTTTTTCGAGGGATCTAAGAAAGAAAGAGAGAAGAAGAGAGAGAGAAAGAGAGAGAGAAAGAGAGAGAGGAAGGGAGAGAAAGAGAGAGGAATGAAGGGGAGAAAGAGGAAGGGAGAGAAGAAAGAGGGAGAGAAAGGGGAAGAGAGAGAGGAAAGAGGGAGAGAGAGAAGAAGAGAGAGAGAAAAAAAGAGGAGAGAAAGAAAGAGAGAAAGAGAGAGAGAGAAAGAAAGAGAGGAAGAGAGAGAAAGAGAGAGAGAGGAAAGAGAGAGAGAGAGAGGAAAGAGGGAGAGAAGGAGAGAGAGAGAGGAAAGAAGGAGGGAGAGAGGAAGAGAGAGGTAGAGGTAGATAACTAAAGGTAGAGATCTATAAACACAGTACCACGCGAAGAAATACAGACTTGTGAACCTGAAATGGAGGAACCAGACTTAGAAGAAGTCATCTGCAGTATCATGTTTATACGAAACAACAAAGCAACGGTTTCAGATGAAATTGCTGCAGGATTGATTAAGCAAGGAGGTCTAAATATACATGAACAGATATGTGCACTAATACAAAAAAATATGGAGAGAAGAAAAAAACTCCCTAATGAATGGAGAGAATCATTACTGATCGCAGTATTCAAAAAAGGTGATAAGAGCAAGTGCTAGAACTACAGAGGAGTATCCTTACTATAAACAAGCTACAAAATACCATCTATTATACGTTTACGTAGATTAAAACCATACAGCGAGAACATACTGGGAGACTATCAAGCTGGTTTTAAGAAAAATAGATCAACCGTAGACCAAATATTTTATCTACGTCAAAGAGCAGAAAAGTACTGGGAATATGGAAAAGAAGTACATAATATCTTCATTTACTTCGAGAAAGCCCGTGACAGCATAGATAGGAGCAGCTTATGGAAAATTATGAAAGAATTTGTGATACTTAATAGATTAATTAATCAGTTTGACCAGATTATACATGGAGGATGTGCAAAATATAGTTATATATATGGCAAGAAAGTCAGAACCCTTCTCTAAAAGAACTGGTTTAAGACAAGGTGATACATTATCTCAATTACTGTTCAACACAGTACTAGAAAAGGTCATCAGAAAAGTGAAATAAGAAAGCAATACAGAAAAACAAGCTAAAATACTAGGATACGCTGATGACATGGACCTGGTGGGGAGAAACTATACAAGAAGTCATCAGTACCTGCATACACCTTAAAGATGTAGCACTAAAAGTGGGCTTGACCATTAATCAAGATAAGACAGAATAAATGAAGATACGAAAAGACCAGGGACAGAATGATCCAGATTATATAAATGTTGGAGAGATGATTATTAGGAAAGCAGAAACAATCAAATATCTAATCACAACCTTCAACAGAAGCAACACAGTAAGCAAGGAAATTAAAAGCAGAGTACAGATAGAGAAGAAAATATACTTTGCCTAGCAACACCTGTTAAAATCCAAAATCCTGTCCCAAAACACCAAAATAACAATCTACAAAACTATAATAAGATCAGCCGTCATGTATGGATCAGAAACGTGGAGTACAACAAAGATGAACAACAATTGCAGATCTTTGAGAACAAGATCCTAAGAAGAATCTTTGAGCACATAAAGGATACCAACAATGGAAAATGGAGAGCTAGAAAGAACACTGAACTGAAAGCTTATTTAAATCCCAACGAATTATAAATGTCTTGAAACTGAACAAACTATGCTGGTTGGGCCATGTAGAAAGAATGGAAGAGAACAAACAAACGAAAATGATGTATGCACAAGAGATGAGGGAAACAAGACCAAGGGGTAGACCAAGACCGAGATCGAAAGACAACATAGAAGAGGATATAAAAGAAATTGATGTCACCAAACGGAGAGAGAAGATCAGGAATAGAAAGGAATGGAAGCGGACTTTTATCTGCACCAGTGTGCCTTAATGGCTCGGAAAGCTGACGAAGAAGAAGAAGAAGAAGAAGAGATCTACATTAGGCAACATGTGGGTAAAGGAGGCTACCACGTAGGCAGTTGAAAGTTGAGAAATACTACAGGTAGAGACATCCGAAGGTATAGATATACAAGTAGTCAACCGAAAGTATAGATATCTACAAGTAGGCAGCCGAAGATATAGATATATACAAGTGGGCAGCCGAAGATATAGATATCTACAAGTGGGCAGCCGAAGATATAGATATCTACAAGTAGGCAGCCGAAGATATAGATATATACAAGTGGGCAGCCGAAGATATAAATATCTACAAGTGGGCAGCCGAAGATATAGATATCTACAAGTAGGCAGCCGAAGATATAGATATCTACAAGTGGGCAGCTGCATGTTGAAAACATTTCACAACATTCTCTAGTTGCTATTTCTCCATATGCGGAAGTCAGGATATTAATGGAACCCTCTAGAGAGAAAGAGGGCGGGTGAATGAACACGGTATTCACAAAGAAAGAACGAACGAACAAAAAAAAAAAACCGGTCTAATAGAACACAGGAGGCAATAATATGCACGGAACGCAAAAGACAAGACCTCACTCTTTCAACAAGCTTAGAATGTAACCATTTACACGTAACAGAGAGGTATCGGGAACTCAGAGAGCTTTACCGCAAAAAGTACTCACTCTATTTTGGAGAACAGCAGCTTTCCAACCATAACATTTGACCTTTCCTCCTTTTTCTATTTAATAATGCAAGCATCTTCTCTCTTCTGTTCCTGCCACTCTCTCTCTCTCTTTCGCCACTCCCATTGCCATTAAAATTTCATTCTATCTTACATTCCCTCTTCATGCGTTCTTTTCTCTCGAATGAATGTTCCTTCCTCTTCCATTTCTTTCATGGTTAGATTTTTTTTTTCATCTTTAGCTCTGTTCATGTATTGTTCTAATCGTCATCAGGATCATTCTTAGGTTATTTCATCTCTTGTTTGTTACCAGTATTGCTCTATGTTTGTGAAACTTGAATAGTAAACAATTGAAACAGAAACTGGAAGGGACAAAACAAAAATAGTATGTTTTGTAGGTGGGGGGGGGGGGAAGAGGAGGCGGGGAATGTGCGCCTCATCGGGACGGCAAGATAGACGGCAAGATACAGCAAACGAAGCTTGGAGAGAAGTTTGAGAACAGTGAAAACTAATTACTGTAAAAGACAAGCACAGTTATTGGGATATTTTAGGAGAGACATCATCATCATCATCATCATCATCATCATCATCATCATCCGTGCCTGCAGGCGTTGGCAGTTATACTTCGTCATATTTTTCCATCATCTGTTGACTTTTTATTGTGCCACTGCGCTAGACTGTCCATGATTTTTTTTCTCTTGGTCTTCCCTTGCCTCTTTTCCCATTTATCTTTCCTGTCTTCAAAGCCTCCTGTTCTCGTTTATATGTCCAGTGAGTAAATGACTTTCATTTTCTTATGGACCTACTTAGATTCCTTTCTACATGTGCTTTTATTAGACATTCCTTGTGTGCCTTCTTAGCTGTACGTACCATTGTTAACATTCTTCTGAAGAACCACGTCTCTGTTGCGTCTAGTAATCTTTGCATCGATCTCTTCATGGTCCACGACTCACTTCCATAGAGTAGGATAGGCGCAATATAGCATTTTGAGAAGTATCTTTCTTATGCTCAGTAACAGAGATGCATTGCGCAAGATGTTTATCATTTGTCTGAAAACTGTTTTGGCTTGGCATGTTCAGTTCTTGACTTCAGAGATGCAGCTCCCTTCCAATGTTGCTAACGTGCCAACATATTTAAACGCGTACACTTCTCTGGTGATTGTTCCTTGTACTTTAACATTTCAAGATCGACCGGATGAATAAAACGGTCGGAGAAGGACACATGACTTGTTTACCTGCAAACAGCATCTCCAGATCTTTAACCCTTAAAGAAACACTGACATCTTACATTCTTCCCGTGCCGCTAAACGTCACATAGGGCTCGCATGGTAGCTTGCCAGCATTTCCTGTTTTCGGCGAGCTTTTCAGCCCTCATCAAGGGATGTTATTACTACTAAACCGGCCTCTCTTAACAGCGTCCTGTTTAGAGTTTCACGTGGTTGTCTTCTTTTTCTTCGGCCTTCTGTGTTCCACTTGATAGCTTGTTTTGGTATTCTCCGATTGTTTCTTCTCACCACATGACTGACATATGTCGTCTTCTTTTTTTCTGAGCACCCATGAGACAGGTTGTGGTTTGCTCATCTGTCTTTATCTCTGCATTGTTCTTGAAATCATTCCACTTTATATCGAGCATTTTCCTGAGGCATTTGTTTCCAAAAGAGTCTAATTACGAGTATATATATCTGTAAATGAACGTGTGTGTATATATGTTCCAGCATCATGCTGGAACGCCTGGAACAATTTCAACCAAACTTGGCACACATATGACTTACAATCTGTACAAAGCATAGATCGTCCATAGGATACCACTATGACCCCTAGTGGTCGAGGTGACATGTAAAAATAATCTAAAACGACCGATATTACTGTCGAATCCATAGTTTTCGGTGTCGCTGAGATGAATAGTGACACTTGCAAGTTCAGCCCACATCGGCATGGGTGGCGCGGGGGTGGGGGAGGGGGTGAGATGTGGTGAAAAATAAAATGTCAAAATTGACCGAGATTAGTGATGAATCCAGAGTATTCGGGGTCGCGAAGCTGATTGGTGGCAGTCTTGATGACAATTAACCCACCTTTAATAGGATAGAAGGAATAGAACTCTGTAGAATCGTCTAGACTCTGTAGAATCTTCTAGAAGGTCGTGGAAATGAATAGAACATTGTAGAACCTTCTAGAAGATTGTGGAACTGAGTAGACCTCTGTAGAACCTTCTAGAAGATAGTGGAAATGAATAGAACGTTGTAGAACTGTCTAGACGGTTGTGGAAATGAATAGAACTGTGTTGATTGGGATAAGTAAATACCCGGGCAACGCCGGGTAATCAGCTAGAGAGAGAGAGAGAGAGAGAGAGAGAGAGAGAGAGAGAGAAAAAGTGTATATATATATATATCTTATATCCTTCCCGTGCCGTTAAACGTCACATAGGACTCGCAAAGTAGTTTGCCAATTTTTCCTGTCTTCGGCGAGTCTTTCAACCTCATCAAAGGATTTTATGCCTGTTAATTTGGCCTCTCTTAATAATGTCCTCTTCAGAGTTTCACACGGTCTGCCTCTTTTTCTTCCGCCTGTTGTGTTCCACTTGATAGCTTGTTTTGGGATTCTCTGATCATTTCTTCTCATCAAGTGACCAACATATGTCCATCTCCTTTTCCTCATCACCCATGAGACTGGTTGTTGTTCAGTCATCTGTCTTTTCTCTGCATTGTTCTTGAATTCATTCCAGTTGATGCCGAGTATTTTCCTTAGGCATTTGTTTTCAAAAGAGTCTAATTTCTTTTCTATTTCTTTAGTTGTTTTCCAGCTTTCGCATGCATAAATGAGGGTGGATATTACATTTGAATTGAATAGTCTTAACTTGGTTTTTGTGCTTGTAACTTTTGAATTCCATATGTTCTCAAGATTCTTGAAGATTGATGCTGCTTTTCAATCCTGATCCTAACTTCCTTTCTAGTGTCACCATCCTGGTCTGTGTAGCTGCCAGGGTATGCAAATTGATTGACTTCTTCAATATCTGTCCCTTCTATGTGTATTTTTCCATTTTGATTGAGAGGAATTTTCATTATTTTTGTTTTGTCCTTGTTAATTTTTTTTTCAAGTCCTATTTTCTTAGTCAGTGAAGACAGGCTATCTGTTTTTTCTTGCATGGAATTCACATTATTACTGATAAGAGTTGTGTCATCAGCAAAATCAAGATCTTCTAGTTGGGTCCCATGTATCCAGTCAATACCTATGTTACATGTGCAGCATTTTTTCATTATGAAGTCTATTGTAATCCCAAAAAGTAAAGGAGACAATATACATCCTTGTTTCACGCCTGTTTCAATCTGGAACCATTCACTCATCCCTTCTTCTGTCTTGACTGCACAAACATATCCATTGTATAAGTCCTTAATGATGTTGACAATTTTAGATGGTATTCCATATAGACATAAAATTCTCCATAATGAATCTCTGTGTATGCTATCAAATGCCTTTTTAAAATCTATGAAGTTCAGTATTAATGGTTTCTGCTTTTCAATATGTTCTTCAAGTATTATTCTGAGAGTAAAGATCTGGTCGAGACAGCTTCTCCCTTTTCGAAATCCTGCTTGTTCTTCTCTAATTGCAGTATCCACTATATCTTTGAGTCTATTCAAAATGACCTTGCAAAATACTTTTGACACAACTGATGTTAAGATTACTCCTCTCCAGTTGTTACAGTCACTACGGTTGCCCTTTTTTGGTATTTTAACAATGATTCCTTTCTTCCAATTAGAAGGGACCTTTTCTTCTTTCCAAATCTTGTTAAACATTCTCTGGTGTTGTCTCATGTTGTCACTATTGATAGCTTTTAGCATTTCGGCTGTTATTTCATCTTCACCTGCAGCTTTATTGTTAGCCATTAAATTCACTGCTGTTTCAATTTCATGCAGTTTAATTTCATCTAGGTTGACATTTAGTTGTGGGGCTGGTAAGTCAGTTTCAAGGTTTAACAATTATATATATATATATATATATATACTAAGTAAAGTAAAGATAGTCCCATAGCATTTCAAATGCCGTAGGGGGTGAAGCGTTAGAGACCTCATTATGCTGGGTCATCAGCGTATGAGGTAGGGTGACCAGTTCCTTTCCTCGCTGCCTTTACTTCCCAGATTTTCTCTGGTACCCATTTTACGAGGCTGGGTCGACCTCAGGGCCGTATTGGTCGGAAAAAAAATCCCGCTCAGCTGGGGATACGAACCCTCGACCATTTGGTTGCTAGACGAGTGCTCTAACCACTACGCTAGCCGGCCCCCATATATATATATATACTACCCAACTTCAAATAAACTTTACTCCTTGTGTGTATACCTTACTTTCTCGCAATACATGTTTAGGTTGCTGAACACACAAACTTCATTGCTGCTACATTACTAGTATATATTTTCCCTGCTGTTAACCTTATTAAATCAACATCAATCCTCCATACTCGCGGTGGAGCATAAGACATCAACAAAAGTTCCCCCAGCCGACCATGTCTTGCGCAAATCGGGATACCTCGAACCGTCTTTTCTCGCTTTCTTTAGTTCTTGCTGTATTGTGCGTTTTCGTGTTCCTAATAGTCTGCCCTTCTTTGTGTGTGTTTTTATTTTTTTCCTTGAGGGTGTCCAAGTCAAGGCAGTATAGGTATGTCTTTTTTGTTTTGTTTTACTGCATTCGTAGTATGTGGCTTAGCCATTTCCATATCCGTCTTTTGACATCTTTCATAGCGTTCTCAGTGCCCGTCCCTTTGGTTATTTCCTCGTTTGTCACGCGTTCTTCCCAGTGTAATTGTCAGAATTTTCCAAAGGCTTCTTCCTCCAAATCCTCTTAATCGGCTCTCGATTCTCCAGTTGATTTTCCATGTTTCACCTGCATATAATAAAATAGAGCGTACGTTGAATTTATAGATAGCCATCTTAAATAGTTTTGTTTTAAAAAAAAATCACGAAAACTTAAATGGTTTTATTTCGGCTTTTGGAATTCAAAGTTTAAACTGCAGTCAGTACAAGCTACTATATAAGCTACTGTCCTGGCACTAACATGGCGTATATGTTTATTGTAAAGTTGTTTGTGTGGTCTAGAGATTTTGTCGTTTGGTAGAAAATAACTAAATTACACTGGTGAATCTTTTATAATGGCGAAGTGTAAATTTCATGAAAATCTTTGACTTGCACTTTAAGGTGATGGTTTTACACCCCTCTGTATCTCAGAAATCAGAGACAGATAAGATCAGAAAGGTAAATGGAATCTTTTGAACTAAAAAAAAAATCTTGAGTTTACCTGGTAATGTATTGCGAGAGAGGTATGTTTTGTGACAAGGTAAAGGATTTTTAAAATATCTTTTTTCAGTTTTGGAATATGATTTATGTGTATGTAAGCAAAGTTACATACTGGCTCTGATAGTATAAGGAAGGGCAGGTGAGGGGAAATGACGGTTCAAATATGAAAAACAAGGGCGATGCAAAGACAGCGAAAATAGAGAGACGAAAGAGGCAGAGAGAGAGAGAGAGAGAGACAGAGAGAGACAGAGACAGAGATAGAGATGAGAGATAGAGATGGAGAGAGAGACCGAGACAGAGATAGAGAGAGAGACCGAGACAGAGATAGAGAGAGACCAAAACAGAGGAAATAATGAGGAGGAAAATGAAAGAATGAGTTATTTATCCTGCCATACTAAGCCCCGTCCCTCCCTTTGTTCTTTCTCTGTTTCTTATTTTGTGTCCATTTTCATGATCCGGGTAGTGCCGCTATCAGTTCTAAATGTACAAGCCAAGACATTAGAGTGGTGGTCATAGTCGTTGTTAGAGTCCTGGTTAGAGTGGTGGTCAGAGTCGTTGTTAGAGCCCTGGTTAGAGTGGTGGTCAGAGTCGTTGTTAGAGTCCTGGTTAGAGTGGTGGTCAGAGTCGTTGTTAGAGTCCTGGTTAGAGTGGTGGTCAGAGTCGTTGTTAGAGTCCTGGTTAGAGTGGTGGTCAGAGTGGTTGTTAGAGCCCTGGTTAGAGTGGTGGTCAGAGTCGTTGTTAGAGTCCTGGTTAGAGTGGTGGTCAGAGTCGTTGTTAGAGTCCTGGTTAGAGTGGTGGTCAGAGTCGTTGTTAGAGTCCTGGTTAGAGTGGTGGTCAGAGTCGTTGTTAGAGTCCTGGTTAGAGTGGTGGTCAGAGTCGTTGTTAGAGTCCTGGTTAGAGTGGTGGTCAGAGTCGTTGTTAGAGTCCTGGTTAGAGTGGTGGTCAGAGTCGTGTTAGAGCCCTGGTTAGAGTGGTGGTCAGAGTCGTTGTTAGAGTCCTGGTTAGAGTGGTGGTCAGAGTCGTTGTTAGAGGCCTGGTTAGAGTGGTGGTCAGAGTCGTTGTTAGAGTCCTGGTTAGAGTGGTGGTCAGAGTCGTTGTTAGAGTCCTGGTTAGAGTGGTGGTCAGAGTCGTTGTTAGAGGCCTGGTTAGAGTGGTGGTCAGAGTCGTTGTTAGAGTCCTGGTTAGAGTGGTGGTCAGAGTCGTTGTTAGAGTCTTGGTTAGAGTGGTGGTCAGAGTCGTTATTAGAGTCCTGGTTAGAGTGGTGGTCAGAGTCGTTGTTAGAGTCCTGGTTAGAGTGGTGGTCAGAGTCGTGGTCAGAGTCCTGGTTAGAGTGGTGGTCATAGTCGTGGTCAGCGTCGTTGTTAGAGTCCTGGTTAGAGTAGTGATCAGAGTCGTGGTCAGTCCTGGTTAGAGTCGTGGTTAGAGTCGTGATCAGAGTCGTGGTTAGAGTCGTGGTCAGAGTTGTGGTCAGAGTCCTGGTTAGAGTGGTGATCAGAGTCGTGGTCAGAGTCCTGGTTAGAGTCGTGGTCAGATTCTTGGTTAGAGTGGTGATCAGAGTCGTGGTCAGAGATCAGAGTCGTGGTCAGAGTCCTGGTTAGAGTCGTTGTCAGAGTTGTGGTCAAGAGTCCTGGTTAGAGTGGTGGTCAGAGTCGGAGATTGAAGCAGTTTCGCTTGAAGTTGGTGGAGTCAGTATAAGTTTACCATATTATGAAGGGGTCGAAGTAAGACAGTAAGGGGAAGAGAAAAAAAACGATAAGCAGGTGTCCCCAGATTTGGCTCCGAGCTCTGTTGAGAAAGTACAAGCTTTCTACCATTGTAAAAGGAGAAAAGTGAGGGGAAGGCAAGCAGTAACTTAATAAGGCGTCTCTCGCCCTGTTCCCAGGCTGACTTCTTGATAATGGTGATCGCCATCAAGTCAGTCTTTGTTTCGTCCTTGACCGATCTGTAGTTAAAAATGATATGTGTGTCCGAGCAGTGAATCATAATAAGAGTTGGCGAGCCAAGGATTGATTTGGAGAAAGTAGACGTTTTCATAGATGTAGTCTTGATAAACAAACTATCAGGTGGAACACACCAGGCCAAAGAAAAAGAGGCAGACCGCGTGAAACTTTGAAGAGGACATTGTTAAGAGAGGCCAAATTAACAGGCATAAAACTCCTTGTTGAGGTTGAAAGACTCGCCGAAGACAGGAAAAATTGGAGAACTACTTTGCGAGCCCTGTGTGACGTTTAACGGCACGGGAAGGATATAAGATATAAGATAAGAAGAAGTCTTGATAATTCAGGATATCTAAGAGTAATATCCTAATTGTGCCGCTCTGTAAAAGTCACCACCGGAGACCCACCAGAACTACAGAAAACAAACTGAATTCCTTCCAGACTAAAAGTTCATGTAGACGAATATTTTGGCCAAATACCATAAGAAGTAGCACCTTGTTGGCTTTGCAGAAATGCAGAGGAAGTCACCGACTTCGATTATTGAGGAAAGACGTTGGCGATGGTTGTGGCATGTGCTTTGGATGATCGGTGACTTATTACCCAAAAAAAAACAGCACTGAGATGGGGATCTCAGGAGGGGAAAGGAGATGGGGTAGACCAAAAGAGACATAAAGAAGAGCCTAGAGATGATGTTGAGTAAAAGAGGGCTCACCTGGGCAAGGGCGGAAAAAAAGGCGAAGAACAGATGTTTGTGGAAGACCCTTTGCGGAATCCCCATGTGCCTTGGGACAAAGGTTGGGAGAGAGAGAGAGTGTGTGTGTGCGTGTATGTGTGTATATATACTATACCGCAGCAGTTCTCAACCTTCTCTTGGCCATGGATCCCTTTTTCGATCGGAGAACCGCTATAAGCCCCTCATTAAAATTAAAGCAATAAAAGAGCTCAGATGATGTTAGGATCGAACCAGTCCATTTCCTCGCGACCTGATTGGCTGCATGGTTAGGCGCTCAATCTACTAATCCGGCAGTACCGTGTTCAAGTCCCAGCGGGGGGGGGGGGGGATTTTTTCTGGTACCACCACACCTAAAAAAGGCCCACCCAGCCTCTAAAAATGGGTACCAGAGAAATCTGGGAGGGTAAAAAATCGACCAGGTGTGACGCTGACCACATCAGACTTTCATGTGTCAAAAGTCTTGAAAATAATGATCTAACACTTTAACCTCATTATGCCTTAATGGTATAGAAACAAGGATTTTACCTTTTCCTTACCAATTCATTTGCCCGTCTATCGACCCAAAATAATCTCTCTCTCTCTCTCTATATATATATATACATATATATATATATAGCGCATGTGCAGATATTTTTATATAAGTATATGTCTGCTATAGCATGAGTACTTCATAACTGCCAGAGGATCTGCCGATCGAGTGTGTCCGTCATAAGCACTTCTGTAGTGGTGGTGGAGGTGCTTTGAAACAGAGGGGAAAGGAAATGGAAGGGAAAGTTTTGTTTTGCCGTCAAACATAAACCGAACTCCTTTTTTTGTGTGGCTGTGCGTCCTCTAAATCCACGTAGTCCCCTCAGTCTGTGTATCCTCTAACCCACGTAATCCCCTCAGTCTGTACATCCTCTAACCCACGTAGTCCCCTTAGTATGTGCATCCTCTAACCCACGTAGTCCCCTCAGTCTGTGCATCCTCTAACCCATGTAGTCCCCTCAGTCTGTGTATCTTCTAACCTACGTAGTCCCTCAGTCTATCCATCCTCTAACCCACGTAATCCCCTCAGTCTATGCATCCTCTAACCCACGTAGTCCCCTCAGTCTGTGTATCCTCTAACCCACGTAGTCCCCTCAGTCTATGCATTCTCTAACTCACATAGTCCCCTAAGTCTATGCATCCTCTAACCCACGTAGTCCCCTCAGTCTGTGTATCCTCTAACCCACGTAGTCCCCTTAGTATGTGCATCCTCTAATCTACGTATTCCCACAGCCTATGCATCCTCTAACCCACGTAGTCCCCTCAGTCTGTGCATCCCCTAACCCACGTAGTCCCCTCAGTCTATGCACCCTCTAACTCACGTAGTCCCCTCAGTCTATGCACCCTCTAACTCACGTAGTCCCCTCAGTCTATGCACCCTCTAACTCACGTAGTCCCCTCAGTCTATGCACCCTCTAACTCACGTAGTCCCCTCAGTCTATGCACTCTCTAACTCACGTAGTCCCCTCAGTCTATGCATCCTCTAACCCACGTAGTCCCCTCAGTCTTATCGTTATTTTAATCTTGCTTTTATCATGGCTGTTGGAGCTTGCCTACGTAACATTTGTAATGCACAGAAATATTGCATCTGTCATCGTTTAAACACTCATTACGCCGGCTGCCTCTAACCTTTCATGGCGTTCGGCACAGTGGTTCCCAATTTTTTCAAACCCCCGCGCCCTATTTGTCTCCAGGGCCACAACTCCTAGCGCCCCTAAAAGTTTTGTTGACTCATTTGATTCTGGTGATACCTGCCACTCTCTTTTCCTCACCCCACCACCCCCCCCCCGATCTTCAAACTACTCTCAAGGAATTGGGTAGTACTTCATATTCTGGGAACCACTGGTTTAACACTGTGTGTGTGTGTGGAGGGGAGAGGAAGGGAAGGTTGTCTGTCTTCCATTCCCGCGAGTACAATCTCACTGAGATTTGGAAACTTTAAAAAGTTGAATATCTTTAATACATCATTTCTAACACCGCTCCAGTGTGATAGAATACAGCTAAGATGAGTTTCAAGATTCAGTGTCAGGCAGAAGATAGGATTAATGTGTATCAGAAGAAGAGATTTAGACATAAAAAAGCATATGGTATGGATTTTCCTTTTTACATATCCCTGCTTTACGATGATTCATTGTTGCGAAATATTAGTCTGTCGAATTAGTAGGTCTTTCAGGATAGATAGATAGATAGATAGATAGATAGATAGATAGATAGATAGATAGATAGATAGATAGATAGATAGATAGATAGATAGATAGATAGATAGATAGATAGATAGATAGATAGATAGATAGATAGATAGATAGATAGATAGATAGATAGATAGATAGATAGATAGATAGATAGATAGATAGATAGATAGATAGATAGATAGATAGATAGATAGATAGATAGATAGATAGATAGATAGATAGATAGATAGATAGATAGATAGATAGATAGATAGATAGATAGATAGATAGATAGATAGATAGATAGATAGATGGGTGTAGGTACGTAAGTAGGTATGTAGGTAGGTAGGTGCCTTTAAAAATCTTATTTTTGTAGTTTTGTCTCTTCATCTGCGCAGCATCTTTGTTGTTGTTGTTGTTTCTTTTTTGAAGAGGTATAGACGTCCTTCTTTTAACATCCCTCATCGACCCAGTATAAGGCAAAATGATGCCAGAATGCCCTCAAGAGTATCTCGGAAAGGTAGGAGAAGCAACAGAAATATCCCAAGAAAATTGGGCGGGGGGGGGGGGGTGAGAACTGTCTCCTCAGCTCCAAAGAAAACAAAATTATCTTTCTTCAGTCACATTAAAATACAGGACGGCCTAGAACAGTAGTTCTCTGTCCGTGGTCCTTGGGGCTTTATCAAGTTCTCTGGGGTTTCCTTATCAATTTGGTATTACGCGCCATCTTTTATACAGCACGATTTATGACATTGTGATGTTGCTTTAATATAGTAGTTCACAACATAGACATGGTTAGAAAAGTGGTCCTTTGATGTGAAAAGGTTGGGAACCAGTGGCCTGGAGAGAACAGTAGAGGATGATCTGCTAATCTGGAGAGGGGGGGGGGCGACGGAGGAAAATAATAGCCCATGTTATCACTGACACTCTGAAGATCACACTACTGGAGATAGACATTCTGGCCCTGACAACAGGGCATCTTGGGCCTGATAACAAGGCATCCTGGCCCTGACAACAAGGAATCCTGGCCCTGACAGCTCCTAGCCTTGACAACAAGGCATCCTGGGCCTGATAACAAGGAGTCTTGGCCTTACAACAAGGCATCCTGGCCCTGACAACAAGGAATCCTGGCCCTGACAGCTCCTAGCCTTGACAACAAGATATCCTGGCCCTGACAACAAGATATCCTGGCCCTGACAACAAGGTATCCTCGCCCTGACAACAAGGTATCCTGGCCTTGACAACAAGGTATCATGGCCTTGACAACAAGGTATCATGGCCCTGACAACAAGGTATCATGGCCTTGACAACAAGGTATCATGGCCCGGACAGCAAGGTATCCTGGCCCTGCCAACAAGGCATCCTAACCTTGACAACTCCTAGCCCTGACAACAAGACATCCTGGCCCTGACAACAAGGCATCCTGGGTTTGACAAAAAGGCATTCTGGCCCTGTCAACAAGGCATTCTGGCCCTGACAACAAGGCATCTTTAGAGTCTCTGTCAAGAGGGCAGTGTTGGTTAATAGATACATCATACCAATGAAGGAACAGACAGGTAACAAAACAAGTACAAAACGTTCAGCTTCTATATACACTCAGTTACTGGTTACCTTCTTGTAGATGTTTATACTGAGTAGACACTCAGTTACTGGTTACCTTCTTGTAGATGGTTATACTGAGTAGACACTCAGTTACTGGTTACCTTCTTGTAGATGGTTATACTGAGTAGACACTCAGTTTCTGGTTACCTTCTTGTAGATGTTTATACTGAGTAGACACTCAGTTTCTGGTTACCTTCTTGTAGATGTTTATACTGAGTAGACACTCAGTTTCTGGTTACCTTCTTGTAGATGTTTATACCGAGTAGACACTCAGTTTCTGATTACCTTCTTGTAGATGTTTATACTGAGTAGACACTCAGTTTTTGGTTATATTCTTCTTGATGTTTACTGAGTAGGCAGTTTCTGGTTACCTGCTTCTAGATGTTTACTGATTGATTGATTGATTGATCTTTATTTCAAAAGATTGAGCACGCAGGCCCGTCTGACAATCTGCCCTTTATCATACAACTTTCAGTAGAAACCAGGTGGTTATTTCGGGACATAATTAAAAAAAAACCCGCCGTTTATTCTGGTGTACCATGTACCATCCAGTAACGCTGACAGGTGCAAGACGTATTGCCCTAATGTTCTATTCATAGCCAGGTATGCCTTGATGTTCTAGCTGTCTTGTTTTCCTGATTCATAATATCCGGTTATGCAGCCTCTTGTCTGTATTAACAGTGAGATTCTCTATGGCTTATAGCGAAATGCTGTAAAGGAAATATAATGGTCTTTGTCAAGTCTAGGAAACTTTATCGGTTCTTGGGCGGTGGATTATTATTATTCGCTTCATAAACTTGATACGCTCCATGTACTGTAGGTGTAGCTAAGGTTGGCTATGTCGAATGCTAATAAGGGATAAAAATGGCAGCTTTTGAAAAGAAATCTTCGAGTGCAGAGTATTCCACTTTACGCAGGGCAAAAGGTACACTTCAAGGTAGACACAGAGAGAGACAGAGGGAGAGAGACATGGAAAGACAGAGGGAAAGACAGAGAGACAGACAGAGACAGAGAGAGACAGAGGGAGAGACAAAGAGACAAACAGAGACAGAGACAGAGATAATGAATGAATGAATGAATAATCTTTATTTTTAAAGGGTAAAGAATTGGGCACGCAGGCCCGTCTTACATTCTGCCCTTCATCACTCCATCTTTCATTCTTCCCACACACTTGATTTAGTACAAATATACAAATTAAATTAGGAAAAAAACATATCAAAAGAGTGTAAGATTTAACTACTACATTAACCACCTCTCACCCGGCGGGGATGTTTGCGTATCCTAATCACGCTGAGGTTTTCCGGTGAGAAAGTCTGACTCTGGACCGGATGGGCAACCACCTCTCACCCGGCAGTGATACACTGGTATCTCAAAACACGTTGAGGTTTTCCAGTGAGAAGGTCCAACTCTGGCCTGGGTGGGCTACCGCCTCTCACCCAGCGGGGATGCACTGATATCCTAAACACGTCGAGGTCTTCCGGTGAGAAAGTCCAACCCTAGACTAAACTGGTGCAATGAAAACCACGGTGTCACGCAATCCCGCTTCCGAGACCCACCAAGAATACAGGCTAAAGCCCCGTGATACTCTGAACCCCTTGTGGTCCTCTTGTGGATCTCGTGTGGTCCTTTCCGGGACCACACAGGAGACCACGGAACCTAACGAGGACCACAGGCGTAAAGTCAGTAGGATCACAGTGCGATTTTGGTGGTAGAAGCGAACGAAGAAGAAGAAGAAGAAGAACTACTACATTCAAAGTAAAATAGAAGTAATTAACCTAATAAAATAGCACTCACGCACACATACACACGCAGACATATACATAACAAAAATACATTGTAAATACAGATCTTGTAACATGTTTTTTAACAAACATTAAAATAATTTCTAACAATATCTAACAAGTTGCTTTTCTAACTATGTCATTTTAGTACTTGATGGTTGGCGAGTCACGTGTTGAGAGAGTGCTGGTTATTTTATGGAGGCGTATAATTACAAGCAAGTAAATAATGAAACAGGTTTGCGTTAAAGGATGAAGTATTACCAATGGATTTTAAATGGTAAGAGAGGGTGTTCCAGAGCTGTACCGCAGAGTATGCAAGGCTTTTCTTGTACAGATCAATCCTGGGTTTAGGAAGAAGACAGTTTTTTAAACGCTGGCTATGTTTAGTGTTATACGTAAACAGTGACCACAAGTAAGGTGGAGCATTGTGAGACAAAATTCTCTGAACAAACTTTAAAATGATTCTATTTTTGAGGGGTAGAGACAGAGGGAGAGAGAGAGAGACAGAGAGAGAGAGAGACAGAGAGAGAAAGAGAGAGAGAGAAAGAGAGAGAGACAGAGAGAGAGAAAGAGAGAGAGAGAAAGAGAGAGAAAGAGAGAGAGAGAGAGAGAGAGAGAGAGGAAATGCTGGACACACTAACAAGATGGCACGGACAGAGAACACCGGCATAGCTTATACTCAGCTCTCGGAACAGAGTTGTAGAAAAGCATGATGCCAACGCCAGTCGGCAGGGTAATGGATTGATGGATGGATGGATGGACGGACGGACGGACGGATGATTAAGTATATAACTGTACACGAAGTCACTGCAGTAAATCTGTGATAAGAAAATGTATAGATAGAGATGGATTTTTTTTCTACAAAAAACCTTAAAATCTACCGCCTCTTTCCATACTTGGCGCCCGGAACACTACCTTCCTTACCCTGTTGTGCTTTTGTCCAGGTTTTTTTATCCTTACCTTTTCTTTTTTATTTCCTTCAGAAACACAAAATGAACACATACATCCATATACTTGGTTAGCTGAGTGGTTAGGCTAATCTGGTGATACCGGGTTCAAGTCCCTGCAGTGAGGATTTTGTTCAGGTATACACCAAAAAGGTCTCGGGGTTCACCCAGCCTCAAAAAATGGGTACCAAAGAAGTCTGGGAAAGTAAAGCGGCCAGGGGCGTGATACTGACCACATCAGACTTTCATGTGCCGAAGGTCATGGAAAACACGGACCTATCACCGTATTCCCCAATATGCCTTAATGGCATGGAAACGGGAATTTTACCTTTAGCTTTTACATCAGGACAGCTCGCGTACCGACATTTTGATCAAACTTTCATCTACACTTGCTCGCATCTTCACAGATACTAACATTCACATTCACACATGTTCACACGAACATATTCACACACGAACATATAACGTGAATTGTGAAGCAAAGGATGGAAGGAGATAGGACGGCAGACAAGAGAGTCAGTGCTATTTCCCTATGCTGTTGCGGTTCTTGTTTTTGTCGTATCCTCGTGCAATCGTGAAATTAATTTCCTCGCTACTGAAGCTTTGTTTGAAATCTTGAAAATACGGGCGTCGATAATGTTATTACATTGTTCTTATTTGGTAGTGGTTGAAATATTCTTTCAGTTATTGTTCTTATTTGGTAGTGGTTGAAATATTCTTTCAGTTATTGTTCTCGTTTCATTGTTTTTGTACACAGCCACTGCGAGGACGCTGTCCGTTTTGATAATCAGCGACCCATAGCTGACATGTTTAGCTTCAAGGTTTGCGAGTCATAGCTGACATGTTTAGCGTCAAGATTTGCGAGCCATAGCTGACATGTTTAGCTTCAAGGTTTGCGAGCCATAACTGACATGTTTAGCTTCAAGGTTTGCGAGCCATAGCTGACATGTTTAGCTTCAAGGTTTGCGAGCCATAGCTGACATGTTTAGCGTCAGGGTTGGCGAGCCATAGCTGACCAAGACCATGCCCCACCTCTCTGTTGGTCCCCTAGTAACAGGCAGGACCGAGATGCCCATAGTCCTCAAGGTGGTGGAGCCTGCTAAAGAAGTGTTGCGCGCCCTCTGCCTTTTAGCTGCACTCTGGAAATGAAAAATGGCTGCCATGACGGCTCCCAGACCGACCCGATCCTGTACTTCAGCATGTTCACCACATCGGCTACAGAGAACTCCAGCTCGCAGTTCCATGGAGATTGAAGAAGAAGACGACGACGACGAAGAAGAAGAAGATAGTCTAATGTCCCAGTTTCACTGGCTCACTCACTCGGTTGTATCAACTGCTAATATTTTTCTTATGAAAACTTGTAAATAACATCCCATGGGTGTCCGCATATCAGTACACGATAGGACTAACATTTTGTGGATTAGGATTAATATGATCTGTATTGTAGTGCATTGTATTATAGTGTATTTTGAGGATTTTATTCAGCAGGTAAGATAGAGATTCATCTGTTACATTAGCATTCTGTTTCGAACCAATACTTAAATACATAGAGCAATGAAAGAAGGTGCTGTCGTGATGATATGGCTGAGATTGTTTGTAATTGCTGTATAAAATTCTAAAATTTTCATTGTAGTTTTTCCTAGCGGTTCACTTCAGTTACTCATCGCTAACTTGCATAAAACTGACGTTTCCACTAATTGTGGCCGAGCGTTGTTGTTGTTGATCAAAGAGACTGCTTGACCAATCAGCTGCTCTCTTTTAAATTCATAGTTGGACTCGCAGTCAACCAGACTTAATATGAGGTGGCTGCAAGACATCCTTGATTAACTGCGAATGGACGCATCAGCAGCGGGGAATCTGTGCTTACAACCGAGAGGGATACAGGAGAGCTGTTAGGGAGGCAACGTTCCGCAAGGGACATGCAAATGACTGACTGACAGGTTTAGTCTCAGATTATAAGAGGGTCTTTATTACACGACGTACCAGCTACAAACTCCGCTAATCAGAGACCGTTTTCAACATTCCCTCTTCGGTGCATGATCCACGCCGTTTCAAATTGGGATTAGGCTGCGATGGGCTTTGACTGCGGTGGGCTTTCTCCACTTCCCCCGTGGCGGACGGACCAAAGAAACAAATCTTTCCAGTACACTTCAGCACCGCCCATTCCTTAACTTGGCGACCATGAAATGAAGTAGCACCTGCTGCAGATGAAAGCGAGATCTTCTCCATTCTGTCTTATCTCCGCACCCAAAAGTCAACATCTTAACTGTGCAGCACCAGAAGATAAAAGAAACCAGTGTTAATTTATCAAAGATACGTCGTTTTTCGTCACCACTTCAAACAAGGGAAAGTTAACATTCTTTATGTCACAGCTTACAGCGCCAACCTTTGATGAAACAGGTTGCAAATCAGATGCCAGTTTAAGCGCTAATATTACCTAATATATATTTTCTTATAAGATATATACAACGTGTAGCTGACACATGCTTGTGTTTAAAAAAAATGTAAACGTTTAAAATAGGACATCCCCCCCCCCAAACCCATGTGGTCAGTCATGCATAACGTCGGGATTAACGGTTGAAGAGATTTTTGGGTTGTGGCATATTTTATAAGGTAGTTTATGTGACATATATATATATATATAGTTTATGGAAGCTATTATACATATATATGTCATGTTTACCTGCATGAAATAAACTTAAGGGAAAAATGGATTATGTGCGATGTACATGTACATGTGGAAGAACTGTTTCATTTCAAACTTTTACAACGTAGACTAAACAAGTACATATTTCGCCCAAAGAACGAAACCAACTCCTTCTGGACGAGCCAGTAAACCTAAACATAGTAAACAGTGCAGACAGACGAACCAGTAAACTTACACACAGAAAACAGTGTAGACAGATGAGTCAGTAAACGTACACACAGAAAACAGTGCAGGCAGATGAACCAGTAAACTTACACACAGAAAACAGTGCAGACAGACGAACCAGTAAACTTACACACAGAAAACAGTGCAGACAGACGATCAAGTAAACTTACACACAGAAAACAGTGCAGACAGACGATCAAGTAAACTTACACACAGAAAACAGTGCAGACAGACGAACCAGTAAACTTACACACAGAAAACAGTGCATACAGACGATCAAGTAAACTTACACACAGAAAACAGACAGACAGACGATCAAGTAAACGCACAAACACAAAACAGTTTCGAAAGTCCTGATATCATATCAGCTGAATGGCGAAGTGGTTAGTGCACTAGTCTCTCATGGCGAAGGTCGGGGGTTGGAATCCGGCCGGAGGCACCCCAGTCACCCAGCTGTAGAAATCGGTACCCGACTTCTTCTGGAGTTGGGGAAGGAAAGGCAGCCAGGTGTGATACTGACCATATCATCCTCTACTGTGCTGATAGTCAAGGAAGATATGGGCACTAACACCATATGCCCTAAGGCATGAGAGGATTACCTTTACCTTTTACATTCTTAAAAGAAGTTTTAAAAAAATCGTTGAAATTATATATGTTAATGTTCATAGACTGATAGAGCTAATAAAAACAACATAGGAACACTAGCGAAACAGAGAGGCCACTAAAAGCAAATAAATCTTGGATACATTGCTGTCAAGTAGATGAAGCAACGATTGTACCAAGAAAGTATAACAGTGACACAAACACTTCATACAAAAAAAAAAAGATAGCGTTTGCAACTAGCAAGTAATTATTCGTAATCTGGGGGACACCACAGTGCAGATTCAAGTACCTTAGGAGTACGCCCGCTCATTGTTACGACAACACCTGCAGATTCAAGTACCTTAGGAGTACGCCTGCTCATTGTTACGACAACACGTTCAGACTCAAGTACCTTAGGAATCGGCCTGCTCATTGTTACGACAAGACCTAAGGGGGCAGGCAGTATATGACACAGGAGAGCGCAGAAACGCACTTCTGTGATACGCGGAAGCACGCTTCTTTGATATACTTGTATGATACACTGAAGCACACTTGTATGATACACAGAAGCACGCTTATTTGATATACTTGTATGATACACTGAAGCACACTTGTATGATACACAGAAGCACGCTTATTTGATATACTTGTATGATACACTGAAGCACACTTGTATGATACACAGAAGCACGCTTATTTGATATACTTGTATGATACACAGAAGAACATGTGTACGATACACAGAAGCACACTTGTATGATACACAGAAGCACGCTTATTTGATATACTTGTATGATACACAGAAGCACGCTTCGTTGATATACTTGTATGATACACAGAAGCATACTTGTGTGATACACAGAAGCACACTTGTATGATACACAGAAGCACTCTTCTTTCATATACTTGTATGATACACAAAAGCACACCTGTATGATACACAGAAGCACTCTTCTTTCATATACTTGTATGATACACAAAAGCACACCTGTATGATACACAGAAACACTCTTCTTTCATATACTTGTATGATACACAAAAGCACACCTGTATGATACACAGAAGCACACTTGTATGATACACAGAAGCACACTTGTATGATACACAGAATCACACCTGTATGATACACAGAGATACATTTATATGATGGAAACAGATTTCTGTGATACACAGAATCATGCTTTTATGACACACAGAAAAAACCTATATGATACACTGTTGCTACAACACAGCTGAAGGGAAAAATATGATAATAGTATATTATATTTATAATTTATAATAATTGTATATATATATAATATAATATAAAAATGTATATATGATGCTAAGTCCCATAGCATTTCCATGCCGTAGGGGATGTGAAGTGTTAGTGCCTTCACATTTCTAGGTCATTACAATATTTGAGGTGGGGATGCCAGCATCTGGCCTCGCTGCCTTTGTTTTCCCAGGGAAAAACCCCAGGTATCCATTTTTTTTTCCTTTTTGAGGCTGGGTTGACCCGGGTGCCGGTTGGTCAGAAATAATTCTGCTTCCGCGGCGAAATCGAATCACGGACCTTCCTATCGGCAGGCAAATGCACTAACCACTACACCACCGCAACTCTTCACCCACCCCAACCCCAACCCACAGAAAGAGAGAGAGAGAGAGAGAGAGAGAGAGAGAGAGAACGAACGCACGAACATACTTTATTTTCAAAAGGTTTAAAATTGGGCACGCAGGCCCGTCTGACATTCTGCCCTTCATCATACAGCTTTCCCTCAGTCACAGTCATTCAGCATTTGTTAATGAGCATAATAATCATGAAAACACGTTAAATAATTACATAAATAAATAATATCTAATATTATCTCATGTCCATACACTCTACACTCTGATTTATGCAACAACATGAAATAAACTTGCTTTCTTACATTCATTCAAAACTAACAAATTTATAGAAAAGCAGTATTTAAAAAATTACAACAGTCAAGCCATAAACTACTTTAGACTATGCCTAGGTAGGCATATAGTCCATATTAAACAGATGTTGACAAAGTTTACAGTTATGAGAACGAATATTACTTATAAGTTTTACGTGAATTGGAAGGGCATTCCAAAGGTGTGCAGCTGAGTAAGGGAAGCTTTTTTTTTTTTTTTTTTAAAAGATTGGCCTTAGTTTTGGGAGAATACAATTGCTAAAGCGTTGACTGTGTTCTGAGTTAGATTTGAACAAAGACCACAGATAGGGTGGAGCATTGTGCGATAGAATTTTATGAATTAACTTGGCCTTGTTGGAAAGAAATCTCTTCTTGAGGGGTAGCATATCAAGATGTTTGTCCTTATTTGTAGTACGTGCTGCATGATTGTCATCTATAAGCTTTACTGCTCGTTTTTGAAGTGAGTAAAGTCTTTTCATGTTTGACATGGAACAACCATCCCAGACTGTGGAGCAGTAGTCAAGTGTGTTTGTATCTCTGATAGGTAGGTAGGTATGTAGGTAGGTATGTATGTAGGTAGGTATGTAGGTAGGTAGGTATGTAGGTAGGTATGTAGGTAGGTATGTAGGTAGGTAGGTATGTAGGTAGGTAGGTATGTAGGTATGTATGTAGGTAGGTAGGTAGGTAGGTATGTATGTATGTAGGTATGTAGGTAGGTATGTAGGTAGGTAGGTATGTATGTAGGTAGGTATGTAGGTAGGTATGTAGGTAGGTAGGTAGGTATGTAGGTAGGTATGTATGTAGGTAGGTAGGTAGGTAGGTAGGTAGGCAAGCAGGTAGGCAGGCAGGTAGCAATTACCGATTAGAAAAGAAAAATCGAAACTTCGAGCTCGTCGGTTACTATAACCGGTTTATATTGTCAAAGGAAAAAAAGGGGAGGGGGGGGGGGAAGGAGAACGATCAGCGAAATCTATTGGAGGATAATTCAGCCAGTGGGATCTATCTCTCTCTCTCTCTCTCTGAACCTTAAGTGCCCAGGGCACATGGGGCTTCCGCAAGGATTTTCCATAAATGCCTGTCCTTGGCCTTTTTTTTCTGCTCTTGTCCAGGTGAGTCCTCTATTGCTCAACATCCTTTCTGTTGTTCTTCTCAATGTCTCTTTTGGTCTACCCTTACTTCTGTTCCCCTGTGGTGTCCATCTTAGTGCCAGTGGGATGATGGTGCCTTAATTTGCATGGAGGAGAATGAGCAAGTTTTGACTTTGATTCAGGGTGTGAGTATTTTTGTACAGATTAAATCTCACAGGAAATAAGAAGAAAGAGGGGGGGGGGGAATGTCATGCGAACTTGCGATTCCCGTTGCTGTTTGTAAAGTGTGTTTAATTTTACATTGGGGGGTGGGGGTGGGGGGGTACAAAGTATCAAATGTTGAACCCGTATTTCAGAAAGTACTTCATGCAAGGTGAAAGGAAGGTACGGTCATACCAAAGTTTCAGAAAATTCTAATGTTAAATATATAACGACTTGTATATATGAAACTAAGAATAGAAATCTTGAATGAAAAAATAAAAAAAAAGACTTTAAAAAAGACGGCATTGGCCTAATAAACACTTGAAAGCCCAGTCTAGTTTCTTTGTCCTGTAATCTCCCCAACTTCTGTTGCCATTTTTAGTGTCTTGTTTCCCCCCCTCGAGCCCAAAAAATTTGGCGTATGTCAACGGGACCAAGCGTTTGGTCTTCCCACAGAATAAAGCCGAGTGTGTTCCTCTTGGCGCTGGCTGAACGTGTGTAGCAGGTCTGCCCGCACAGTTCAGGAAACATTTGCTAAGCTTCAACACAAGACACATGCATGAATTTCAACGCCTGGGTTTGGTGACATTTGAAGTACAAGGCTGGGGGTTTTTAAAAAATTTTTTTATTTTTTTATTTTCGCGATAATGTATTAAACGATACTAGAAAAGCAAGACTTTGCGAGGGCCGTCTTAACAGCGTTGTAGGTCCCGAGAAAAGCAAAGCACGGAGGCCCTTTAAACTGCTTATTCACGGGAATAGAGTAGATGAAGGCGTAAAGTTCAGTTTTACAAGAAAGAATGAGGAAAGTGGGCAGAAACAAGAACTGCAGAAAGTAAGATAAGCAGGTTTAAATGGATGAATATACAACAGTTCACTATTTGGGCAAAAAGTCTTTTTCAGGTATCACATACAAAAAACAACACAACATTCAAAAACACAAAAAAAAAACAGATGAAAAATTAAAAGCTTTTTATTTATTTATTTATTTTTTTGGTAACCCGTTTTCTTAATGTTTCTTCTCTTTGTCATGTTTTTATCACTTGTGTTGTTTTTTGTATGTGCATTCAAAAAGGCTTTTTGCCGAAATATTGGACTGTGTGTACACGTGCTCACCTTACTTTTGCCAATCTCGTTTCTGCCCGCTTTCCTCACTCTTTCTTATCTTTTTGTAAAACTGAACCATACTTCTGCTTTACATACTTCTACATATATCTAGAAGGTAAAAAAGGTAAAGGTAATCCTCTCATGCTTTAGAGGCACATAGGGACATGGTGTTAGTGCCCATATTTTCCTTGACCTGTCAGCACACTAGAGGGTGTTATGGTCAGTATCACGCCCGGCCGCCTTTCCTTTCCCCAACTCCAGAAGAAGTCGGGTACCCATTTCTACAGCTGGGTGACTGGGGTGCCTCCGGCCGGATTCCAACCCCCGACCTTCGCCATGAGAGACCAGTGCACTAACCACTTCGCCAGACAGACGCCCATCTACAAGTACTTTATTACTAGAACCAGTTTTACCGCAGTCGTCGTTTCTCTTATCTATCACATTCCCGAGAGTAGAAGTGGAAGGGGTCAGCAATATTAAACCGTTTGATTTACTGGTACTTTCTACCTAATCAGTGCTTAATATAAAAGGAGAAAAAAAATGATGTCAAGCGAGGATTGATCAACAGAGACTCGTGGACATTATAAGCCTTGAAAAACACTAACATTTCAACATTACACATGATAATTAATTGGAAAGCTGATAATCAACGTTAATTATTTGGTGATAAATTCATCATGGGCGTACCCATGCTTTAAAACGGCAGTGAAACCGGCTTTCTTATTGATCTTCTTCTATCTCCATGGACCCGCCAGCTGGTGTTCTTTGCAGCCGATGCTGTAGAGATGTTGAGGCACAGCATCATATCGGCGTGGGAGCGGATTATGACAGCTAATTTTTCAGTCCCAGGGTACAGCTAAAAAAGCAGGGCGGTGTGCAATGCATCTTTAGCAGACTCCACCACCATGGGGACTACGGCGATCCCTGCCCCGGTTAGCCAGGCTAGGCCTGTTACTGGGGGTACCAACTGAGAGGTGGGACAGGGTCTCGGTTCGCCAAACCTGGCAGTAGCATGTCAGCTATGGGCGGCTGACTGCCAAATCGGACAGCGTCTCTTCGCTGAAACTAGTCATAGTGTGGTATACCGTTATCCTGTAGTGAAACCACGTTATGTGCCTTCCTCGCACTTCTCACTCCAGTCCATCCATCCATGTCCTTAGCCAGCTATCACTTCACAGTACGCCTTATTGCGTCTTGCAGGGCAGCAACAAATTCTCCCACTTTTCACGGTCTGCGGCCAGCCGTTGTATTGTGCTCCTGCTATGTTGCATGTTGCTCACTTTTTGCTCTTGCAGCTCTTCGTTCTCCGCCAGAATATAACCTTTGGTCGGCCTCATTCTTGTTTCCCTCGAGTATCCATCTGGTGACTGTTTTTGCTGTGGTGCTGGGATTGCCTTCGGAGTACATGACCAATCCATTTCCAGGAAGTTAAAAAAATAATTATTATAACGTATGTCTTGTTTACGTTGTGCAAGTGCTTTGCTCAAACTGGTCATCATTTAACCCACACAAAGAAGATGTTACACTGGCAACATTTGAATCGTGGGTCCCGGAGTTGGAATGACGATATTTGAATCGTGGGTCCCGGAGTTGGAATGACGATATTTGAATCGTGGTCCCCAGAATTACACTGACAAAATTTGAATCACGGGGCCCCCGAGCAGCTGCCCAGTGTGCCTGTTCTTTAAGTTGGTGCAGTACGTTGTTTCTTCTTTTTCTCTCTATCTTCTGATATCTTATATACGTACACACACATCAGGCCTGTATAGTTCTTCGCCAGAAAACGACAATTCTGTATCTGCTATTTTCCATTTTTGTTTATTAACAAATAAATTTTGTGCCTGTTTCAGTTTTTTTTTTTCATAATCAGTTATTCAAAGCTTTTCAGTTTCTTCATTTTGTTCTAATTTGTTTTTGTCCTCTTTAATTTTTAATACCACGGATGTTAGAGTGCTGGGGGCGTTTATACCCAAAGTTTTGAGATCCCAGCGGTTATAAATGAGGTAACTTTTTTCCCACTCTCTCTCCCTCCTCCCCCCACACGACTCATCAACCGCGAGCATTATTAAGTTCCGCCAGCAATCTTCCTCCTCACCTGTAATTACATTCGACGTCAGTTCTCGCCCTCATTTTTTTTTATTTACTAGAGAAACTTGTGCCTAGAGTGTATAAAACCTGCCCGAGGCATCCTGCTGCATGTTCTTCTTCTTCTGATGCACTTTCCAAAATGTCTTCCACAGATGCTGCTCTGACTGAGTGTTCCGGGACATTGAAGCACACGAATGAAACCTCTTGCTGTAACGCCGACATGGAGAGTAAGTTTCTGTTGGCCTCTTCGGATTACTTACGCGAGCACATTCGAGTGAGCAACACGAAGCTGAAGGCTAGGATTACCCGAAGCTTGCACCTGTATCAAGGTAAGTTTCGCTTAAAAAAGAAAAAGCAGGGGTGGGTTGGGGTGGGAGGGTAGTTTACAAAGGCTGTGAATTGGTTGGAAAGCGGAAACATGTCCAGGGTTATATTTGAGCAACTCATTAAATAACCATACCACTCCACACACCACTACCCTACACTACAATGTAATGCGATGCAATGCAGTGCAGTGCAGCATAACATAATACTGTACTGTGACAATGCAGTACCGTAGAGCTCACTTTAATTTTAGTCCGCAAAAAAAAGTTGACCATATCCTATCACGCTACAGACGGGCTCATGAGGTACACGGGGTGCCCACATTCTCTTTGACTTGTTGGCACATCAGCGGCTAGAGGCTGGAGTGATTTACTTTCCCGACTCCTGGAGGAGCCAGGCACCCATTTCTACAGTTGAGGCTACTTTAGCTCCTCGGGTCAGACCTGAAAACTTCCCAGCCCATCTCTCTGTGAAAGACTAGCTTGTTTACTCCCTGGTCACACGTGTATTTCTGTAAATGCTTGTAAAATATTTACAGTAGCAGATGAACGGGAACTAAAGCGGGCCGACATCGTTAACATCCTGATGAAGGCCGGTAGGCTAAAAGATTTGATTACATTACGTGATACAGTATCTCTGTTTTGAGATAAAAGAGTTTGGAGTAGAACGCGGCGATACTAGACGCCAGCGCTACGTTATGGGTATAGGAACAAGTAAATCAACGTAGAACTGGTCTCATCAGTTGTTGCTTCCAACTGAGAACAGGACAACGCAAGCCGAGGGAATCTGTAACAGAAGGCGAAAACTGGCCTAACAGACATATGTGCCTGCAGCAAAGTGCAACAGACACCACATCACATCCTCTAGGGATACCAGCTACACAACTCACTCAGACAAAGCACCTGGGCCGTACGGCAGTGAAGAAAACTTGAGACGAATCGCCGCAATTGGGAGAGTTTGGCGTCTATGTCTGAGCGGTTGACGACGAGGTAGAACCAGTTGATGTGCAGTGGTTCTCAATTTGTAGTCCGCACCACATTATCAGGTGGTTCGGGAGGGAGGGGGGGGGCGTTATCAGTGTTGTATTGAGTGCCAAATAAAAACCATTAAAGGTTTATGGCTTTGCGATATTACATTTAAACTGGTGGTCGTTGTAAAAGTGGTCTTTGGATGTTAAAAAAAAGATTGGGAAACACTGCACTGGAGGATGGGATACATCATTTACCGTTTGGAGGGCAAGCGTGATTATCATAATTAACAGCAACAATGACAGCATGACCCCCCCCCCCCCACCCCCAGCTGGGATGCCATTCCTCGTGCACGCCCATGCCACCCTCAGACTTGACTAAGCCCTCGTTGTATGAAGGCTGAGGAAATGTAATAAACGAGGGGGGAAAAAAACTGCTCGTGTGATCTCCCCGTTTCATGGCGTCTCTCAGAGTTCACCCCACCCCCCCTCCCACAACCAAGTCCTAATCACAAAACCCTTCATTGTTTTCCTTGGTCTCTCTGATCCAATGTTTTCCACAATGTTGTCTCGTACGGACTGTCTTGTTTACCATTTGGCGGTCTTTTCAACTTTTTTTTTCTATGTGTGCATGTGCATGTGTGGGTGTGTATGTGTGTGTGTGTATGTGTGTGTGTGTGGGTTTTTTTTTTTGGGGGGGGGGTGGTGGTAAACGCGGTTAGGGTGGTGGGGGTCTGTTTTTTTTTTTAGGTCAGAATTTGACCTCGTGAAGTTTGTTTACTGAACATCAGCCCTTTGTGTTAATGGGCGAATGTGTTTAGCAAAACAATATCAAAATAATGAATGAATGAATAATTCATCCCTTCTCCGCCCACACCATCCCCCCCCCCACTAGATAGCCAGGTTGGGGCCCCCTGTCATGTCATTATTTTTTTGTCATTGTTTTATACAGTTGTGTTGTAATGATTATAAAAGGCCTCTTTTTGCTTTTATGCTGGCAGATGTGTCAAGTTACACGATTAAAACTCTGGGCGGCTGGGGCCCCCTCCTCAGCACCCGGGGCCTCGAGTGCACAACCCCGTTCTCACTTCATCTCCTCTCTTCAGACCCGTTGTCCTCGTCTCTGAAAATCCCATTTTTTTATAGTAGGGCCTGGTGGAAATAAATAATACTTAAACATGACCAGTGAGGTGTACAAATAAGGAATGGTTTAAAAAAGTGTACAAATAAGGAATGGTTAAAAAAAGTGTACAAATAAGGAATGGTAAAAAAGTGTACAAATAAGGAATGGTAAAAAAGTGTACAAATAAGGAATGGTAAAAAAGTGTACAAATAAGGAATGGTAAAAGTGTACAAATAAGGAATGGTAAAAAAAGTGTACAAATAAGGAATGGTAAAAGTGTACAAATAAGGAATGGTAAAAGTGTACAAATAAGGAATGGTAAAAAAGTGTACAAAAAGTAATAAAAAGTGTACAAATAAGGAATGGTAAAAAAGTGTACAAAAAGTAATAAAAAGTGTACAAATAAGGAATGGTAAAAAAGTGTACAAAAAGTAATAAAAAGTGTACAAATAAGGAATGGTAAAAGTGTACAAATAAGGAATGGTAAAAGTGTACAAATAAGGAATTGTAAAAAAGTGTACAAATAAGGAACGGCAAAAAAGTGTACAAATAAGGAATGGTAAAAAAGTGTACAAAAAGTAATAAAAAGTGTACAAATAAGGAATGGTTAAAAAGTGTACATATAACGAATGGTAAAAAATGTAGAGATAAGGGATGGTTAAAAAGTGTACAAATAAGGAATGGTAAAAAAGTGTACAAATAAGGAATGGCAAACAATAACACGTATTTGACGATTTACTGAAGTGAGCAACAGATGAGGAAATAAAGAGGAGTGATGAAGCCAAACCACACATTAAGAAAACTTTCAAGAACAATATAATTCATTTAGAACAGCATCAGAACATTGGAAATAGTGACAAAGTAAATATACTTCGGGCACACGGTAACAGATGATGGGGAATTGGAAACAGGAATCAACAGAAGAATAGGAATGGGTACACAATGTACAAGTACATTGAAGAAATTCGTATATAAAAATAACAAGTTCGCACGTGGAAACACACAGCACAGCAAGTAAGATGAAAGTCCTCAAATGTGACTTCTCCACACTGCTCTAAGATGCAGAAGAGGGGACATTAAGTAGTAAAATGGAAAGGAAAAACGAGTCTCTTGAAAAGCTGGGTATATAGGGTGAATTCCATGGACAGAAAATAAAACGAATAAAGAAGTATTAAATCAAGTGAAACTGAAATGAGAAATAATGAAAAATACTAGACTTGTCTTGTCTTGTCTTGTCTTGTGCTGTCTCCCTGTAACTGAGAGTTGACGATCTTTGCAGCCGATGCTGTGGAGCTGTTGAGGTACAGCGTCGTGTCGGCTTGGGAACGGGTTATGGCAGCTATTTTTTTTTTCCAGTCCCGGAGTACAGCTAAAAAGAAGAGGGATGTGCAGAGCTTCTTTAGCAGACTCCACCACCATGGGGACTATGGCGATCCCTGCCCCGGTTAGCCAGGCTAGGCCTGTTACTAGGGGTACCAACGGAGAGGAGAGACAGGGTCTTGATCAGTTATGGTTCACTAACCCTGACGCTAGCATATTAGCTGTGGGTCGCTGGTTGCGTAATCAGGCAGCGTCATAGGGTTTTAAAATATTGCGGTTTTATCAAGAGGTGTAATATAAAAATGAAAACCATACTAGGGGAAAAAGTCGAAAAAGGAGCAAGGGGTCGACAATGATATAAATTGGTGGACAACATAAAAAAAAAGATATAACTGGACCGAGGTTAACTTGAGTGCAGTGTGAAAACGAAGGACAGAACAAGCTGGAGGACAACTGCAGCCAACCTTCCGTGGGGGAGAGGGCACATGATGATGACTATAGGGGGGGGGGAGTGGAAGGGGGGGGGGAGATGAGTACAGTGAGAGGCCTCGTGTTTTCAATTATCTTCGACGCATAAAAGTCTGGTGTGGTCAGTATCACGCCTGGTAGCATTTATTTTCCCAGATTTCTCTGGTACCCATTTTTAGAGGCCGGGTGGACTCCGCCCCCCCCCCCCCTTTTTTTTTTTGGTGTGGTGGTACCAGGAAAAATCTCCCCACCCCACCCCCCACACTGTTGGGACTTGAACCCGGTACAACCAACCAGATTAGTAAACCGATTGTATAACCACTCAGCCCGCCGAGATAATGATGAGAATGGCTGGTAAACTTTTTTTTCCATAACTGAGGGTTGTTCACAAAAAAAAAAAAAGTCAACATTTTACGTACATCAACATTCATCTTGTTATATACATCAGTTTTCTTTTTTTCTTTTCTGCACGAAAGTTGATCATTCCCGGCCATGACTTTCCTTCTACGAAACAGATACGAGAGAGAGAGAGAGAGAGAGAGAGAGAGGGTAAAATCCTCTAGGATTGTGCAGCCGTTTTAGAATACTCGTTTATTTCCAGAAATGCGATACTGTGATTTCTGTCTACAACAGACATCACAAACTAGACAGTAAATTATACATAAAAAATTAAAGCAAAGACCACACAAAAGATGTGTTAGAGAAGATAGAACATTGTGTGATGGAAAGAGAGAACATTTGCGTGATGGAAAGAGAACATTGTGTGATGGAAAGAGAGAACATTGTGTGATGGAAAGAGAGATGAGATTTTAAAAAAAATGTTTATTCAAGGATGAGTAGATGTGTTTATTGAAACAATATTTTCTGGCAGAGATAGTTTGACGTAGAGGAACCAAAATATTTTGTCATCATTATTTCAGCATGCATATTCTCTCTCGCTTTCACTCTCTCTCTCTCGCTCTCTGTCTGTCTGTCTTTTGCCTACATCGCCAAGAAGACATGCGATTGTAACGTTTGTAATATGTTGCTGTCATAGGAAACTCCATCTTATATTCTCTTTCTTTCTCTCTTTCTCTCTCTCTCTCTCTTTCTTTCACATACTCTCTTTCTCTCACTTTCTTTCACATACTCTTAAGCTCAATCACACACACACTCTCTCTCTCAACCATACTTTCTCTCACTCTCTTTGATATACTCTTTCTCACTCTCTTTGACGTACTCTTTCTCACTCACTTTCTTTGGCACTCTCTCTCCCACTCACTCACACACTTTACTACTTACTCACACACTCCTTTCCACTCACTCACACACTCCTTCCCACTCACACAATCTTTCCCACACACACTCTCACTCACTCATTTTCTCACTCACTCATTCTCTTACACTCTCTCACTCAACCCCTTTCCCCTCTTACTTTTACTCGCTCTCCTCTCTCATTCTTACTCGCTGTCACACACATCCTCTCACTTACACTCTCTCTTACTCACTCTCTTTCACTTTCTTTTTCATACATCACTGACACTCACTTTCTCACTCTCTCTCTCTCTTACTCACTCTCTCATACTCAATCTCTCTTCCTCTGGCACTCATGCACACACACACACTCTCTCTCACAAACTGTCTCACTCATTCCAACTTTCACACACACATTCACTCTCTCACAAACTGTCTCTTTCACGCTCTCTCTCTCACACACAGTGAATCTGTTTATATACCACTGCATTTCGCTATTATACTTTTCTTATCCGCTTTATCAACCACACAAACACAGTTAGTAAACTACAAGTCATTGTTAATAGTACATGTATCTTTATAAACTATTAATTAACAATCATTTGGATTCACATTCTCAGATATGCAGGTAATACTGCAATGATTAACATAATGTCTCAGTTACCATGAGAGATAGAACCCCGGCTATCACCGTGAGATCATACCTGTGAGTTTCAATACATTGCCATTACTGTGAGATCATACTTGTGAGTTTCTGTACAAGCCATCACTGTGAGATCATACCTGTGAGTTTCTGTACAAGCCATCACTGTGAGATCATACTTGTGAGTTTCTGTACAAGCTATCACAATGAGATCATACCTGTGAGTTTCTGTACAAGCTATCACAATGAGATCATACTTGTGAGTTTCTGTACATGGTATCACAATGAAATCATACTTGTGAGTTTCTGTACAAGCTATCACAATGAGATCATACCTGTGAGTTTCTGTACAAGCCATCACTGTGAGATCATACCTGTGAGTTTCTGTACAAGCCATCACTGTGAGATCATACTTGTAAGTTTCTGTACAAGCTATCACAATGAGATCATACCTGTGAGTTTCTGTACAAGCTATCACAATGAGATCATACCTGTGAGTTTCTGTACAAGCCATCACTGTGAGAT
Organism: Achatina immaculata; assembly: GCA_009760885.1. Taxonomy (NCBI): domain Eukaryota; kingdom Metazoa; phylum Mollusca; class Gastropoda; order Stylommatophora; family Achatinidae; genus Lissachatina; species Lissachatina immaculata. The sequence continues at coordinate 11,473,966 of CM019694.1, forward strand.
CATACCTGTGAGTTTCTATACAAGCTACCACTGTGAGATCGTATCTGTGACTTTCTGTACAAGCTATCACAGTGAGATCATACCTGTGAGTTTCTATACAGTGCTATCACTGTGAGACCATACCTGTGAGTACCATCGTACAGTGCTGAAGTTCTGACCTGGCTACCGGGCTTCCTGCTAGAGGCCACGCCCCAACTACTCGCTGTCGCCCTGATGTTAACAGTTGTATTGTGTTCCACCACACAGAGCCAGGCAGACAAATGAAAGGGGAGGTAACTGGAATCCGAGATCAAAAGGCACTAAAAAAAAACTTTTGGGCCAGGTACAGCAATCCATTGTTCACTTTAAGCTGTGTGACACAGCGGGGCCGCGCACTGTAAAAAATCATCTTATGTCCGTCCCAAAATGTATAAAGTAGGAACAGCTTTATTACTCGTACTTAACAAGTACACAGCTGTGACGTTTCGGCGCGAGCCTTAATCATACAAAAACACACAGGACAAAGAAATAGAGAGAGGAGATAAAGTATAAATTCACACGAATGGTGTGTTAAAAAAATGAATAGTACACTTAGCTGTAACTTGTAAGAAGTTTTGACTTGTCCGGCGCTGTGGGTCAGAAATGCGCATGGTGGATTGTAGAGAGTATTTAAATGGAGACTTGTGATGTGTGATAGATGAGAGTCATAACTGAGGGTGGTGGTTGGGGAAACCGTGGAGGGAAGAGAGAGTGATATAGTGGTAACATAGCCAGGAGAAGGTGAAATAGGTGATTATAGTTGGGGTAGAGGGGTTGTAATGTGATGCTATGAGGAGGTTCTGAACTATGTGTAACAAGTGAGAAGGGAGTGGAACTTAGTGTGGAGGGATTGTGGAAGAGGAGAATGTTAAGTGTAGCTGAATAACAAGTTCAAACCATGTGGTTCCAGCGTCCCATATTCCTGAATGAACCGGTTCTCAAGCGCTAGGCGGCTTCTGTCATCTGCGTGACATTGTTTGATGGCTGTTACCAGAAAGTTAGATTTGCCTCTGTGGTTGGGGTCATTGAAATGATTCAGGACTGGTTTGAAAGCATGCTGGATGTTATCATACAGATGTTTCTTTATACGGTCCCCAGATCTGAGGCCAGTTTCACCAGTTTAAGATATTATATCCTTCCCGTGCCGTTAAACGTCACATAGGGCTCGCCAAGTTTTCCTGTTTTCGGCGAGTTTTTCAACCTCATCAAGGGATGTTATGCAATGTAAACTGGCCTCTCATAACAATGTCCTCTTTAGAGTTTCACGTAGTCGAACTCTTTTTCTGTGGCCTGTTGTGTTCCACTTGATAGCATGAAAAATAATCCCGCGTAAAATTGCTACTTTTATTATTATTTTTTCTTCAGATGCTTGATCTCATTCTGTGCTACAGGAGAGTTGAAGGAAAATGTGACACTTGATACTGTCACATGAATTTGTTTTATAGATTTCTTCGGATTTTAGTATTTCTGTCTTTGAGAATTTTAGATTGTATTTTGTAATTCGACGTAGCAGCGCACATGTGCGTGGATTTTTTTGTTTACTTGTGTGTGTGTGTGTGCGTGCGTGCGTGCGCGCAGAATCTGCACACGGGATCAACATTTTGCACACGAACAGCAAACCCCCTCCCCCCATGACCCAAACACAATCACAGATTTACACACACTTTTACGATTACATGCGCTCGGCTACGTACCACCTTTCTCTCTCTCTCTCTCTCTCTCTCTCTCTCTAAAGGGCAGAATGTCAGACGGGCCTGCGTGCCCAATTCTTAACCCTTTTGAAATAAAGATCAATCAGTCTCTGTCTGTCTTTCTATCTTAATCTGAGAGACCGGTATTCACCATTGTGTAGTAATCTTCTTGTTTCAGAAAGACGTACATAATCACCGAGTTGGACTAACACGAACCTTCTCATCTCTACAATATTCTGAATGCACTAAGCTACACAGACTCCGCTTTTAAATTGCGTATAAACAACTACCCCAACTCTTCTCATGCATTGTCTTTCTGGGAAAGGGGAGAAAAATCAGCAGAGCCCATTACAGAATGATGCGCTGACAAAATTCCAGAAGGTTGGGTCGTAACGAAGCAATGAACATAGCCACGAAGCTCAAACACACAAACTAGTGACATTTGCCTTCCATCAGTGGGTCAACATTGAGAGGAATCTGCCACTGTCATTACGGGTTCCAGGGCCTCTGTTTTGTGTATATAAAGGAGGAAAAGGACCATTGGGTCCAGGCACGTGTGTGTGGTAACGAAGACATCACAGGATGGTTAGTCGCTATGTGTTGTTTAATAAGCAAAGTACAGGGTGAGCATAAAATCTTTCCCTCGTTTGTGTTGTTTAATAAGCAAAGTACAGGGTGAGCATAAAATCTTTCCCTCGTTTGTGTTGTTTAATAAGTAGAGGGTGAGCATAAAATCTTTCCCTCGTTTGTGTTGTTTAATAAGCAAAGTACAGGGTGAGCATAAAATCTTTCCCTCGTTTGTGTTGTTTAATAAGTAGAGGGTGAGCATAAAATCTTTCCCTCGTTTGTGTTGTTTAATAAGTAGAGGGTGAGCATAAAATCTTTCCCTCGTTTGTGTTGTTTAATAAGTAGAGGGTGAGCATAAAATCTTTCCCTCGTTTGTGTTGTTTAATAAGTAGAAGGGTGAGCATAAAGTCTTTCCCTCGTTTGTGTTGTTTAATAAGTAGAGGGTGAGCATAAAGTCTTTCCCTCGTTTGTGTTGTTTAATAAGCAAAGTACAGGGTGAGCATAAAATCTTTCCCTCGTTTGTGTTGTTTAATAAGTAGAAGGTGAGCATAAAGTCTTTCCCTCGTTTGTGTTGTTTAATAAGTAGAAGGTGAGCATAAAGTCTTTCCCTCGTTTGTGTTGTTTAATAAGTAGAAGGTGAGCATAAAGTCTTTCCCTCGTTTGTGTTGTTTAATAAGTAGAGGGTGAGCATAAAATCTTTCCCTCGTTTGTGTTGTTTAATAAGTAGAGGGTGAGCATAAAGTCTTTCCCTCGTTTGTGTTGTTTAATAAGTAGAGGGTGAGCATAAAGTCTTTCCCTCGTTTGTGTTGTTTAATAAGTAGAGGGTGAGCATAAAGTCTTTCCCTCGTTTGTGTTGTTTAATAAGTAGAGGGTGAGCATAAAGTCTTTCCCTCGTTTGTGTTGTTTAATAAGTAGAGGGTGAGCATAAAATCTTTCCCTCGTTTGTGTTGTTTAATAAGCAAAGTAGAGGGTGAGCATAAAATCTTTCCCTCGTTTGTGTTGTTTAATAAGTACAGGGTGAGCATAAAATCTTTCCCTCGTTTGTGTTGTTTAATAAGCAAAGTACAGGGTGAGCATAAAGTCTTTCCCTCGTTTGTGTTGTTTAATAAGTACAGGGTGAGCATAAAGTCTTTCCCTCGTTTGTGTTGTTTAATAAGTAGAGGGTGAGCATAAAGTCTTTCCCTCGTTTGTGTTGTTTAATAAGTACAGGGTGAGCATAAAGTCTTTCCCTCGTTTGTGTTGTTTAATAAGTACAGGGTGAGCATAAAGTCTTTCCCTCGTTTGTGTTGTTTAATAAGTAGAGGTGAGCATAAAGTCTTTCCCTCGTTTGTGTTGTTTAATAAGTACAGGGTGAGCATAAAGTCTTTCCCTCGTTTGTGTTGTTTAATAAGTACAGGGTGAGCATAAAATCTTTCCCTCGTTTGTGTTGTTTAATAAGTACAGGGTGATCATAAAGTCTTTCCGTGATATCAAACACTTATTACACGAAAACTGTTAGCTACAGAAAAGTCCCCCCCCCCCCCGCCCATATGTATTTGGCTCAAAAGTTTCAACCACGAATAGTTTTTCAACGAGGGGATTACTTGCTCGTAAGTTCTTTATCTGAGAGCCGCGTTAGCGCAGTGAATTAGACACTCGCTTACCGGCCAGGTCACCCGGTTTCGATTTTCACTCACCATGGTAGCGGTCAGACCATGGCTCGCAAAAAAAAAAAAAAACTTCTGGGGCTCACCCAGCTTCAATAAAAAAAATGGGTACCAAAGTTAAAGCTCTGGGAAAGAAGAGGAATGGCACCGCTAGCTACGGAAGTAGAATGTATAAAACAGGAAAAAGTAGGAGCAGGTTTATTACTTAACGATTACAAAGTTGTGACGTTTCGGCGTGAGCCTTAATCATACAAAAACATACAAAAACATACAGGACGAAGAAATAGAGAGAGGAGATAAAGTATAGATTCACATGGATCTTCTTATCTTATCTTATATCCTTCCGTGCCGTTAAACATCACATAGGGCTCGCAAAGTAGTTCGCCAATTTTTCCTGTCTTCGGCGAGTCTTTCAACCTCATCAAAGGATTTTATGCCTGTTAACGTGGCCTCTCTTAATAATGTCCTCTTCAGAGTTTCACGCGGTCTGCCCCTTTTTCTTCGGCCTGTTGTGTTCCACTTGATAGCTTGTTTTGGGATTCTCTGATCATTTCTTCTCATCAAGTGACCAACATATGTCCATCTCCTTTTCCTCATCACCCATGAGACTGGTTAATGTTCAGTCATTTGTCTTATCTCTGCATTGTTCTTGAATTCATTCCACTTGATGCCGAGTATTTTCCTTAGGCATTTGTTTTCAAAAGAGTCTAATTCTTTTCTATTTCTTTAGTTGTTTTCCAGCTTTCGCTTGCATAAATGAGGGTGGATATTACATTTGAATTGAATAGTCTTAACTTGGTTTGTGTGCTTATAACTTTTGAATTCCATATGTTCTCAAGATTCTTGAAGATTGATGCTGCTTTTGCAATTCTGATCCTAACTTCCTTTCTAGTGTCACCATCCTGGTCTATGTAGCTGCCAAGGTATGCAAATTGATTGACTTCTTCAATATCTGTCCCTTCTATGTGTATTTTTCCATTCTGATTGATGGGAATTTTCATTATTTTTGTTTTGTCCTTGTTAATTTCAAGTCCTATTTTGCTAGCCAGTGAAGACAGGCTATCTGTTTTTTCTTGCATGGAATTCACATTATTACTGATAAGAGTTATGTCATCAGCAAAATCAAGATCTTCTAGTTGGGTCCCATGTACCCAGTCAATACCTGTGTTACCTGTGCAGCATTTTTTCATTATGAAGTCTATTGTAATCCCAAAAAGTAAAGGAGACAGTATACATCCTTGTTTCACGCCTGTTTCAATCTGGAACCATTCACTCATCCCTTCTTCTGTCTTGACTGCACAACCATACCCATTGTATAAGTCCTTAATGATGTTGACAGTTTTAGATGGTATTCCATGTAGACATAAAATTCTCCATAATGAATCTCTGTGTATGCTATCAAATGCCTTTTTAAAATCTATGAAGTTCAGTATTAATGGTTTCTGCTTTTCAATATGTTCTTCAAGTATTATTCTTAGAGTAAAGATCTGGTCGAGACAGCTTCTCCCTTTTCGAAATCCTGCTTGTTCTTCTCTCATTGCAGTATCCACTATATCTTTGAGTCTATTCAAAATGACCTTGCAAAATACTTTTGACACAACTGATATTAAGGTTACTCCTCTCCAGTTGTTACAGTCACTAAGGTTGCCCTTTTTTGGTATTTTAACAATGATTCCTTTCTTCCAATTAGAAGGGACCTTTTCTTCTTTCCAAATCTTGTTAAACATTCTCTGTAGTTGTCTCATGTTGTCACTATTGATAGCTTTTAGCATCTCGGCTGTTATTTCATCTTCACCTGCAGCTTTGTTGTTAGCCATTAAATTCACTGCTGTTTCAATTTCATGCAATTTAATTTCATCTAGGTTGACATTTAGTTGTGGGGCTGGTAAGTCAATTTCAAGGTTTAACAATTCTTTTGGGTGTGGTCGATTGAGTATTTCTTGGAAGTGTTCAGCCCATCTTTGCTTTTGGTCTTTATTTGATGTTAATAGTGTTCCAGTTTTGCTAAGGATTGGTCTTTCTTTAGATGTAATAGTACCTGTTAGCCTCTTTTGTATGTTATATAAAGTTTTGCTGTCTCCTGTTTTTGCTGCTTTTTCTGCCTCTTTCGCCATATTGTCTATGTATTCTCTTTTATCCCTTCTAGCTGAACTTTTTACTTTCTTTTCTATGTCTTTGTATTTTGCTTTTGAATACTATTTTTAAAAAAATAATTTTTTTTTCTGAAGAGTACTTAGCTGTAAATTGTAAGGTGTGGCTTGTCCGGCGGTGTGTGTCAGGAATGGATCTAGAGAGACGTGGAGACTTTAAATAGAGACCTGTGACATGTGGTCGGTGGGTTATAACTGGGGGTGGTGGATGGGGAACCGGGGAGGGGAGAGAGAGTGTGTGATGTAATATTGACCTAGCTAGGAGAAGTTGAAACAGATGATTGGGTAAGAGGGTTGCAGAGTGATGCTGTGAGGAAGTTTGAAAAGTAAGAAGTGGTGGACTTTGTGGACTCTCCATTCATGTGAATCTATACTTTATCTCCTCTCTCTACTTCTTCGTCCTGTATGTTTTTGTGTGATTAAGGCTCACGCCGAAACGTCACAGCTTTGTAATCGTTAAGTAATAAAGCTGCTCCTACTTTTTCCTGTTTTATACATTCTAGTATCACAGCTTTACTGCAGTGCTTCACGTATAGTTATATACTTATACACTACTTATTTAGCTACGGAGTTAGTGCTGATGGCGACACTAACCGCCAGTTTCTGGTCAGCTGCTGACTAGGCAGCAGAGCACTTATGGTTTGACCGTGTGCAGTGACATGGTTCACAACTCATACCTTTACCCTTTTCTAAAGTTCTTTTCAGACCAATAGATTGGAAGAACTGGCCCAGTATCGTGCCTATCGCGTTCACCTAATATTAGCTTTCTTTGTTTTAATGGGGATATACTAAGGATAGAGTGTCAAGTTCACTAGTTTATGATATTGAAACTTTGAAGACAGGGATAACGGGTGTCTTTTTGCGGCGGTGACTAAAAAAGATGATGGAGAACACATGACAAGAAGTCGAGAATAGATTAGACGTTCTCCAGAGCCTATGTTGAAATGCACGAATGAGTAAAAACAAGTTTAAAGTTAAAAATTCAGACTCCGGCTTCACTGCATTCGGGACAACCCCATATATGCCCCGCCGCATGCCGCAGCATCCAAGAGTATGTTTTGCTAATAGTTCATTTCAGATGTTGGTTGTTTACGATGCGTTTTCTGCCACATATTTCGGATTTCCTGCCAGCGTCTTTAATCTGTCCTAGCTCCAGCAGTCTCCTCTCAGCTACATTGTTTGTCATTTCCTGCTCTTAATTTTCCCGAAGTCTGTCCAGTACAGCTTAAATTTAAGCGCCAGTATTTAGCATAGTTTGTGTTTCATTAATGTTTGAAATCAGTGGATGAGTTTATGCTCCCCCATCTATAGTTTTCCATTCTGCTCTTCCGCAAATAATGCCGCGATGGACTGAACCGAGTGTGAATCTAATGGTCATTCTCATTCAGATCAGAAGTTTGGTCAGAGTTTCTCTCTCGGACGTGCCAGGAGGAGATATGACAGAAGCTGGAGAACTTGTCGATCACTGGAAAATTTAAGTGAAAAAGGAAGAGAGGAAGACCAAGAGAAAAAAATATCTCAGTGGACTGACCCAGTGGCGTGAAAAAAAAAAAAAGATGCACCTGAACTGATCGGAAACACCAGTGACCGTGCAAGGAAGGAGGAGCATGCTCGTCAACGCTATCCGGCACGGGACATAATAACTAACAATAAGAAGAAGAAACAGCAGTGATGATCGTCACTAGAAGTTCTCAGCGCAGTTCTCATTTTAGTAGGTTTTTCCAAGAGCAACCTACCTTTTTTCCTTTGCAATACCTGTACCGAAGAATATGAAAACCTTCCGTAAACTTTGTTAAAAACCGTGTGCTGTGTACAAAAACTGGTACAACAAGCGACAGCTGGTAACAAAAGATGTACAACCTCTTTTACACCTTCTGAAGCGTCGCCTTTTCAACATTTCGTCAAAAGGGCGTCACTTGTGCAAACACAATCGTTTTAGCTCGCAAGGACCTTGAATACTGAACAGAACAGGAAAGAAGATTTACGGCCATGTTAGAAGCGTGCCAAATATGAAATTGCTTTACGTTTTCACACTCGACTGATAATGTAAGGCAGTTATGGCATTTTAGTTTGTAATCTTTTTTGTTTTACCCAGCCTTCTTCCTTGACTGAGCACCTAGGCAGATAGTTCATCCCCCCGATGTATGTTGATGTTTGTTCATCCGTCTGTTTCTTTTTTTTTGTCTTTTTGCACTGAAGCTCTTCTGGGTATTCCTTCTAGAACTGTTTTCGGCTCGACGTAACTTTGTTGGCCAGTTTCTAAAGACTGCCATTATTTCTCTCGGTTCAGTCGTTCCAGCATTTCTTTCTTTGGTTTGTTTGTTTTATTTGAAAGATCCGGTTTAATTCTCTGACAGATCTGTGGCCTCAGTTTTCTTGTATATTCACTTTTCTAATATCAGTATTTCTGTCCGTTTTAGCAATTATCTATCCATAGCTGACGTGCTGGGACGGACTATAGCTGACCAAGACCCTATCCCACGTCTCCGTTGCTATACCCCAGTAATAGGCATAGCCAGGTTAACGGAATATAACAGTATATGTTGTAAGCACTACCACATGACGGTTGGTTAGGGGATACACCTATGGTTTTGTGTTTACTGTCTGTTTCTGTTTTGTGAAGGTTGGCATGTGTTGTTGTTGTTGTTGTTATGTGTTGTTGTTGTTAGTAATTTGAATTTGAGTAGCACGATATTCCGGGATTGAACTCCGAGGGTGAAGTGTGTTACTAGGGAGAGAACTAGATGTATGCTGGAGCTGAAAGCTTGTGCTTTACGTCGACTGTGTCCTGGAAAAACAGCTGAGAAGCACATAAATGCTTTTGAATGTAAATAGTACAGAAGAGTGCTTCATATATTGTGGACACACAAAAAAAAAGTATATCCATACTACAAGAACTTAATATTGAAGAAGGCTGGCTAATAAAGATGATTAAACAGAGAAAATTTAAATATATTTTGGACACATTAAACATCATGAGAATTTAGAGAAGACCATCTTGGTAGGGCACATAATTGGATAAAGAAAGAGAGGATGACCGAGGCGAAGATAGCGGCAAGATATCGTTGACAACCTACAAATGGATGCATCAGCAGCAAGGCATATTGCTTACAACCGAGAGGCCTACAAGAGAGCTATTAGGAATTCAAAGTTCCACAAGGGTCATGCATATGACTGACTGACTGACTGACTGTGTCCTTGGATACTATTTGGAAAGCTTTGAAATGAGGAATCGTTTTAGTCAAGTCTAGTTTCTGTCCTTCTTCACATGTAGCTGAAATAACGAGTTCAGTGGTTGGATATTTTGCCAGCCGAGCTGATATTGTTCATTTTGAAATATTGGAAGATATACTTCTACCTCATCATCATGACATCTTCATCACGCCAGTCATTAAAGATCTTTGTCTATCATTATAGAATTTTGGATTTTGTCTTCTCATTTGCTCAGGTATAACTGGAATGTTGTTACGAACCTGGAGGCTAGTCTGAAGGTGGTTAGTCAGCTCGGTTAGACACTAACCTATACGATTGTTACGAACCTGGAGACTAGTCTGAAGCTGGTTAGTCAGCTCGGTTAGACACTAACCTATACGATTGTTACGAGCCAGTTATTTACATTCTTAGGTTGTCGCTTCTACATCTTTTGGCTCACGTTCAACCTATTCACATTAGTGCCATACAGGTATAAGTGGCCCTTAAGTGCCAACAGGAACAGAGTTCGCCATAGTCCCCATGGTGGTGGAGTCTGCTAAAGAAGTACTGCCCACCCCCTACTTTTTTAACTGCACTCACTGGCTGGAAAAAAAAAAAGCTACCATAACCCGCTCTCAAGCTGACACGATGCTGTGCCTCAACGCTTCACAGCATCGCCTGCAAAGAACACCAGCTCCCAGCTACAGGTAGATAGAAGGAAGACAAGATTTTCCACTTATATCTCGCGTTTTTATTGTTCTCGTTATACAAAGCCATGGAAAATACGGGCCGAACACCGTATCCCCAGTAAACCTTAGTGCAGTGTTTCCCAGTGTGGGGTCTACGTCCCACAGGGGAACAATTTGAATACTTTGTTTTGGGTGGGCATTAGAATATATTTATAGTATAATTTTTTCATAACTTGGTTGATTATTATGCTGCAAGGAGGGTTGGGCGGGGGGGGGGGGGGGAATGATTAAAAAAAAGGTTGAGAAACATTGGCATAACACTTGCCTTATTATTAGTTTCAGCTGTTCACTTCCAGCAGAAGGTTCTTGGGCGACATCTTGCCATCCCCTCCAAAATTCAGTGTTCTTACTTCAGCCTGGAACTTTTCCGTTTCAGGATTATTAGCGTAGATGTGTGAAATTTCAGCAACCCCGTATCACATGTTTTATATCACATGATAGAATATACTGATTTTTTTTTTTAATTGACGGAAGTTAATTTGGGGGGGAGGGGGGAGGGGCTTGAAAGGTAAGGAAACGGAAACACGTGCTTTTCTGATACCGTCTGAGCTTCTGGTTTTGAAAAGAGCTTTTGGGTATTCGAGAAGAAAAGAAAAAAAAATCTCTTTCAACATGAACGCGATCTTTACTTCTTGCTTTTACAAGTAAACAATCCTACCTTGTGAGTGAGTCAGTCTGTCTGTCTGTCTGTTGCGGGGAAAGGTGCTTGTTTAAGGCCAGCTTTAGAGCCTTCGATAAATATCAGCTTCACATCTTCAGACCTCTTTTAGATCAAATCATCTATTTAATAAAATGTCTGCTTGCAATGGTTAGTCACATCTCAAAGCACTGAGGTTTAGGTCATTCATGCATTCATTCATTCATTCATTCATTCATTCGATCAAGACTTCTGAATGACCTCCGCACATGAGACTGAGTGACCTCCGCACATGAGACTGAATGACTTCCGCACATGAGACTTAATGACCTCCGCACATGAGACTTAATGACCTCCGCACATGAGACTTAATGACCTCCGCACATGAGACTGAGTGACCTCCGCACATGAGACTGAGTGACCTCCGCACATGAGACTGAGTGACCTCCGCACATGAGACTGAATGACCTCCGCACATGAGACTTTTACCACTGCCTTCCAGGACTGTGACTCTTGTCTGTCGCCTAACTTTCATATTATTTCCCAGGACAGTTCTCTCTTGCATGTTTCCTGTGACCTTGCCATGTTCCGTTTGCTCTGACATGTCTACCCTAGTGCAGCTGATGTCAAAAGGTCGTAGGGCAATGTTAGATTATGTCACCTGCGGTTAAACAACAGAGTCTTCCGTAAGGACCAAAAGTATATATGCAGAAAGGGGGGACAAGTCATAGTAGTTAGCAAAGAGGGACAGAGTCATAGTTAGCAAAGAGGGACAGATCATAGTAGTTAGCAAAGAGGGACAGATCATAGTAGTTAGCAGAGAGAGGCAGATCGTAGTAGTTAGCAAAGAGGGGAAGATCATAGTAGTTAGCAAAGAGGGGCAGATCATAGTAGTTAGCAAAGAGGGGAAGATCATAGTAGTTAGCAAAGAGGGGCAGATCATAGTAGTTAGCAAAGAGGGACAGATCATAGTAGTTAGCAAAGAGGGGCAGATCATAGTAGTTAGCAAAGAGGGACAGATCATAGTAGTTAGCAGAGAGAGACAGAGATCATGTAGTGGGAATCGCTAACTCTTTCCTTCATTTCTTAAAAAAAATATTTATTGTAACTTGGAATGAAAATTGAAAAAAAAATATTGAAGAATATTGGAAGGCGTCGTCGTCGTCGTCATTATCATCATCATCATCATCATCATCATCATCATCATCATCATCATCATCATCATCTCCCGCAGGAAGGGTTGGGTGCCTTCTATTTTCTTGTTATACTTTGTTTAAAGGTTTATATTTCCCAGTGTTTCCTTGTATTTTCTGCTGTTTCCTTGTATTTTCTGCTATGTTTCCCAGTATTTTCTGCTATGTTTCCCAGTATTTTCTGCTATGTTTCCCAGTATTTTCTGCTATGTTTCCTTGTATTTTCTGCTCCGGTTTCCGCAGTTTTTGTTCCTGGGCAGTGATGGCAAGTGCCCCACATCACATGGCTGTCCAGTGAGCTAGTGAAGCTTATTTCTGCTCTATTCAACGCTGTATCTTCTTCTCTTCTTGACCAGCAACACTGTCCCTCTTTGTTTCCACAATGAGTTGATTGTGTCATGTTGCCTGGAATTTATTTTTTTTCTTTAATCCACTCCAAGGCAGCGAAGACGCTGTCCAGTTTGGCTGTCAGTTGCACAGAGCTGACAGGTTAGCTTGTCCCTAGTCGACCAAGGCCTTGTCCCATCTCTTCGTTGGTACCCCCCAATAACAGGCATAGCCCGAAAAAATAGCCTTCAAACCCGCTCCCAAGCTGACACGATGCTGTTCCTCAACATCTAAATCTCATCGGCTGCAGAGAACACCGGCTGCAGAGAACATCGGCTGCAAAGAACACCGGCTGCAGAGAACATCGGCTGCAAAGAACACCGGCTGCAGAGAACATCGGCTGCAAAGAACACCGGCTGCAGAGAACATCGGCTGCAAAGAACACCGGCTGCAGAGAACATCGGCTGCAAGGAACACCGGCTGCAGAGAACATCGGCTGCAAAGAACATCTGCTGCAAAAAAAACATCGGCTGCAAAGAACATCGGTTTGTAGTTTGAGGGAGATAGAAGAAAAAGGAAGTCCACTATAAGAACTTGTTCTGGGAAGAATGAATATTGTAGCTGTGCAGTTTATGTTCCACTACTACATATGGAAAAGCAACAGTTCATTCACTGTCACACACAGGTAATAGAAAAACATTTGATCCACTATCACACACAGGTAATAGAAAAACATTTCATCCACTGTCACACACAGGTAACAGAAAAACATTTGATCCACTCTCACACATGGCTAATAGAAAAAAACATTTGATCCACCATCACACACGTATATATTACAAAAGACATTTGATCCACTAATACACACGTATATATTAAAAAAAACAAACATTTGATCCACTATCACACATGTATATATTAAAAAATAACAAACATTTGATCCACAATCAAACATGTATATATTAAAAAAACAAACATTTGATCCACCATCACACACGTATATATTTAAAAAAAAAACAAACGTTTGATCCACTATCACACACGTATATATTAAAAAAACATTTGATTCACTATCACACACGTATATATTAAAAAAAACATGTGATCCACCATCACACACGTATATATTAAAAAAAAACATTTGATCCACTGTCACACACGTATATAGTTTAAAAAAAACATTTGATCCACTATCACGCACGTATATATTAAAAAAAACAAACATTTGATCCACTGTCACACACGTATATATTAAAAAAACTTCTGATCCACTATCACACACGTATATATAAAAAAAAAAAACAAACATTTGATCCACTGTCACACACGTATATATTAAAAAAACTTCTGATCCACTATCACACACGTATATATAAAAAAAAAAAACAAACATTTGATCCACCATCACACACGTATATATTAAAAAAACATTTGATTCACTATGACACAGCTAATACCCAAACATTTAATCCACTATAACACACAGCTAATGCCCAACCATATGGGCCACTAACGCAGTAGTTCCCAGTCTTGTATCACTTGTCTAGTTCCCAGTCTTGTACCACTTGTCCAGTTCCCATTCATGTACCACTTATCAAGTTCCCAGTCTAGTACCACCTATCCAGTTCACGGTCTTGTACCACCTGTCCAATTCACAGTCTTGTACCACTTATCTGGTTCCCAGTCTTGTGCCACTTATCCAGTTCCTAGTCTTGTGCCACTTGTCCAATTCCCAGTCCTGTACCATTTGTCCGTTTACACGTAAGCCGCGAACCACCAGTTTAATTCAGTTATCGGAGAGCCCACAAACCTTTTAATTAAAAAAAAAATTCAACAAACGGCATCTAATTCCAAATTGATGACGTAGCCGTGGATCACAGAGGTTGAGAACCACTGCACACAGCACCACATGGCTAATAGACAAACATTATTAAGTCAACTTTCTGAACTTTCAAAAAAATATTAAACCTCCATAACTGAGTGTTAGGATTTATTGCCGAAAGCTTTCCTCATGTTTGGCCAGTATTTCCTATCGGCTTTCAGCGTCTTTATTTAATCAATTAATCACCCTTTTCCAGCCAAGCTCAGGCGGTTTACAGAGAGGCCCGAAACAACGGGGAAACAAAAACACAATTACCAAAACAACTGGGTTGAAGACCTTCAGCTCGTAACAGGACCAGACATCAACAGAAACGTCCAGAGTCGATTTCAGTAAATCACTCGGGGGTGCTCAGGGGAGGTAACTGTCTTAGCGATAAGGAGGTAACCAGAGTTGCGTTTTCTTTGTTGCGCCATCTTGTGTTCAGGAAGGGTATTTGGACTTGCGCTTGGAATGGGCGAAGTCTTTAACTTAACTGAGCCCTCCCCATTAAGTTAATGTGGCAGATACGTAGAGCCGTATTTAAATCTGTATTCTGGCCAGCGTGACTAAGTTTCCTTGGAGTCCATTAAGGTAATCAGCTTTTGAAGAGGCGGGAGTTCAGTTGGGTTTTGTTTCGTTTCTATTTTTCGTATATACATACATACAGTGTTCAGAAGGGAAAGTTGGTATAAGATTTTACGTTTCCGAATGTTTTAAATGTTGACTGGGAAATGAGATGAGTTATTCAGTAATGCAAGTTGGTGATTGTAAGATGATGCACTTGGTGATTATAAGACGATACACTTGATGATTTGTTAAGATGGTACTCTTGATGAGTATAAAACGGTACGCTTGATGATTATAAGACGATGCGCTTGGTGGTTATAAGACTGATACGCTTGATGATTATAAGACGATAGGCGTGGCAATTGTAAGATGATGATGATGATCATAGCCGTGCCGACTGGCGTTGGCTATTATGCTTCTCCAGAGTACCCGATCCGTCATGCAGGCCATCAGTTCAGTTGGTGATCTCCTCTCACACCACCCCGTCAGACTGTCCAGTATCATTTCTCTTGGTCTTCCTCTTGATCTTCTTCCTTCTATTTTTCCTGTTGTTATAATATTTTCATTGCCCCTTCTTCTCATTGCGTGTCCTATGAAAGTACATTGTCTCTCTCTTATCTTTTTGACAAGGTTTTTTGTCTTTCCAGCTCTTCTCATACATTCTTCATTAGTTATTTTTGCTGTCCAGGGGATTCGCAACATTCTTCTAATAAACCACATTTCTGCTGCTTCCAATGATTTTTGTGCAGACTTGCCTATTGTCCATGATTCACTTCCATATAAAAAGATAGGTTCAATATAGCATTTTAGAACTCGTTTTCTAACATTCATTGATAAAGATGTGTTGGATAATATGTTTCTCATTCTCTGAAATGCAGCCTTTGCTTGACCTATTCTGTTCCTAATTTCTGTTGTGCATTTCCCATCTGAAGTTATTACTGCTCCAAGGTATTTGAATTTCTGCACCTGCTTTAGAATAGGTCCATTTAATTTAATACTGCATGCTGGTGGATTCTGTTTCTTAGATATAACCATAGTCTCTGTCTTTTTGATGTTCAAAGTAAGGCCTTTCTGTTCACTTTCTTTGGCGACTTTATCCAAGACATTTTGCAGGTCTTGTTGGTTCTCAGCTATCAGTACTGTGTCGTCAGCATACCGAAGGTTGTTAATATTGTATCCTCCAATTTTTATGCCTGGTTCTGTGATGATTGTTCTTAGAATATTCTCGCTGTACAGAGAAAAAAGGTCTGGAGATAGTACACATCCTTGTTTTATAGATTGATATTTTCCAGGGGAGCAGAAGTAAGGGTAGACCAAAAGAGACATGGAGAAGAACAACAGAAAGGATGTTGAGCAATAGAGGGCTCACCTGGGCAAGAGCAGAAAAAAAGGCGAAGGACAGGCATTTGTGGAAAACCCTTGCGGAAGCTCCATGTGCCCTGGGCACTTAAGGTTCAGAGAGAGAGAGAGAGATTTTCCTATTCTATTTTCAACTCGAACTGCTGCTTCTTGCTGCCAGTATAAATGTTTTACAATCCTCAGGTCTTTGCCGTCTATATTGATGCCTTCAAGCATTTTAATAATTTCATTATGTTTCACCTTGTCAAATGCCTTGGTGTAATCAATGAAGCATAAGTAGAGATCTTTCTGTACTTCTAAAGCTCTTTCTGTTAGTGTTCGTAAAGTATAAATGGCATTGTGTGTTCCCTTTCCTTCAACAAATCCAAACTGTTCATCTGCTATTTCCATTTTTATCTTTTTCCTTGTTCTTCTCATAATGATTCTCAGAAGTAGCTTCGTTATGTGACATGAGAGGCTGATAGTCCGGTGGTCGTCACATTCTATGCCACCTGTAAGATGATGCGCTTGGTAATTATAAGACTATACACCTGATGATTTGTTGAGACGATACGCTTGATGATTTGTTAAGATGATGCGCTTGATTGTGTGTTAAGATGATAGGCTTTGATGATTTCACCATTTTATTTTAACTCCCATCACTTTTAACAGCAAAGACTAAATCTTACTAACTTGTGGCGATGCTTAGAAAATATGTCGTCGTAATCTGAGCATTTCTCTTACATTACTGGTATCTATCATAGTTCGTGTAATGATTTAGACCAGCTATAAGACAGACATCGAGGAGAGAGGAACTGGCCACCCTACCTCATACGCTGATGGCCCAGCATAATGAGGTCTCTAACGCTTCATCCCCTACGGCATTTGCTATGGGACTACCTTTACTTTACTTTACAAAACAGATATAAAGATGCGACTGCGCATAATTCAGTATGTTAAAAAAATCAATTATAGATTAAAAGGTGTCCTTTCTAGCCAGCATGATTGGGAACCCAGATATGGATTGAAGTCAGTATTGGCAAACTACAATCACTGTCTCGCCCAGGCTTAGCGTCAGGGTTGGCAAACTACAGTCACTGTCTCGCTCAGGTTTGGCAAACTACATTCACTATCTCGCTAAGGGTTAGCGTCAGGGTTGGCAAGCAGCAGTCACTATCTTGCTCAGGTTTAGCGTCAGGGTTGGCAAAATAGTCACTATTTTGTTCAGGTTTAGCGTCAGGGTTGGTAAACTACAGTCACTATCTCGCTCAGATTTAACGTCAGGTTTGGCAAACTACAGTCACTATCTCGCTCAGGGTTGGCAAGCTACAGTCACTATCTCGCTAAGGGTTAGCGTCAGGGCTGGCAAACTACAGTCATTATCTCGCTTTTTGTGGAAGTGATCTCTTAAATACTTTGGACACATTAAAGGTCACGAGAATTTAGAGAGGACCGTCTTGGAAGGATACATAATAAGAAAAAGAAAGAGAGGAAGACCAAGACGAAGATGGCTGCAGCTGATAGTCTGCAAATGGCTGCATCAGCAGCAGGGCATCTTGCTTACAACCGAGAGACCTACAAGAGAGCTGTTAGGGAGGCAGAGTTCCGCAAGGGACATGCAAATGATTGACTGACTGACTGACTGAACGATCTCAGGAAATAGACCATGCTACAGTGGCGCGAGGAGAAGGGAGAGGGCGTGGGAGGGGGAGTAAGGTGGGGCGAGGGCGGGCGGATATAAGATTTATGTCGTCACTAGTCATGAGACTAGGGAGAATGCTGTCCTTGCAGTCAGCAATGAGGTCGTGGTGAGGTATTTGCTGCCAGAAATGAGGAAAGCCTTGAAGATTCAGTTATTGTCTTCTTCTTCTTCTTCGTCTTCTTCTTCTTCTTCTTTCTCACTGGGACTGCGATCTGGTGTGTTTCGCAGCCGATGCTGTGATGTTGAGACGCAGCATCATGTCGGCTTTGAAGCGGGCCTTGGTACCTAATATTTCAGTCCCGGAATGGAAATAGAACTGGAAGAAGTGGAGAGTTTTGAATATCTTGGATCACTGCTAACTAATAATGGAGATACAATGAGGGAAATTAAAAGGAGGACATCTATCGCTCTTCAGAAAGTAAAACAAATAAAGAATCTGTGGAGAGGAGCAGACAGAACCACAAAAATAAGATTTTGAAAGGCATGCATTTTTCCCATCGCAGCGTATGCCTGTGAGACCTGGACACTTAACAGAACAGCAGAGAAACACATAAATGCCTTTGAATGTAAATGCTGCAGAAGAGTTCTCCAAATATCGTGGACACAAAAAAGAACAAATATATATATACTGCAAGAACTTAATATTGAAGAAGGCTGGCTAGTAAAGAGGATTAAAGATAGAAAACTTAAATATTCTGGACACATTAAACATCATGATAATTTAGAGAAGACCGTCTTGGAAAGGTACATAATGGGAAAAAGAAAGAGAGGAAGACCAAAACGAAGATGGCTGGAAGACATCGTTGACGATCTGCAAATGGATGCAGCAGCAGCAGGCCATCTTGCTCACAACAGAGAGGCCTACAGGAGTGCTGTTAGGGAGGCAAAGTTCCTCAGGGGACATGCAAATGAATGAATGGAAATAGAAAAAAAAACAGAGGGCGTGCAGTACTTCGTCTGCAGGCTTCACTACCATTGGGACCTATGGCGATCCCGTCCCCGTTATCCAGGCAAGGTCTGTAAGTAGGAGTACCTACGAAGAAGTGGGACAGGGTCTTGGTTAGCTATGGTTCGCCAACCCCGGCGGCATATTGGACAGAAGCGCAGACAGTTGAGGTTCTTGGAATTCTTCCACATACACTTCTTGCCCTTCACCCTTATATGGTACTCGTGTAAATGATAACCGAGTTAAAACTATTATCATAGGCCTATAGGTAGACAGTTATAGAAGTATAAGAAGAGAATGAAAAGGAGAGAAACGTCAATTAAAAAAAAACAAAAACAAAACATAGGAATGTGAAAAGACAAGAGCACCCAATATTTCAGCAGAAGGTCTTTATGAGTTACAATAGTTAAAATCAACAACATATTAAAGTTGGAAGTGAAATAAAGAATGGATTTATTTAAAAAAAAATTGAAAGCAGAGCTAAACAAGACAAGCGTGCGGTTATTCCCAGGCTGTAAGACTCACGTGAGATTAAGACGTGAGTTGAATTAAATAGAGCTCTCTTTGTGGCACGGGGCTAACTGGCTCTCGTTGCATCCTCCTCAGGGACGCCACTTGGCTGCTAAGCAACGACTCCTTCGCGTGATAAACGGTCTCACGAAAATGTCCCTGTAATGGTGGAAAATCTGCTTTTGTTAATGGCCAGTAGCATTTCATCAGATAAGGCTGGACAGAGAGAGAGAGAGAGAGAGAGAGAGAGAGAGAGAGAGAGAGAGAGTGAGAACAAGGAAAAGAAAAACAGGTTAACAAATAATGTATTAAATGGCGCGCTGAATTGTAATTACGTCTGATTTTAGTTTATTAAACTGCGGAGACAGAATTTCTTCCAGTATCATTGCCGTATTTCCTTTCTAACACCGTCGATCTGTTATCTTTATGTGCACAGAGTATACTTTCACATATTTTTTAACATAACCTCGCTTTACCACAAGTTTAACATAACTAAGCAGGATGTCCTTATTATCTCTTTCTCCCTTTCTCTCTCCCTCTTCCCCTTTTCTCTCTCCCTTCCTCCATCCCTCCTCTCTTCTCCCCTCCCCCGCCCCGCCCCCGCTAAAGAACTTCAGAAGTACTTAAGGTCTCGAACATTTAGATTGTGACCTGAGAGACAGAAAGGACCCGCTGGTTCCTTCCAGAAGTTTACCTCAGCACATCGAGAACCTATTATTACGTCCTAGCTTGAGGAGAACTTTTCATTCTTTCAGAGTTTTTAGAACATTATAGGTCTAGTCCTTAGGCATTAAACATCAAAGCAGCGGTTCAGAAAATTTTCCAGGCTGCTGTCTGCTTCTCTCCCAGGTCATGTCCTAGCTACCCCACCCCAGACTTCTTTTCCACTCTTTTAGTCTGCATGCCCACAAGTGTTATCTTTTGTCTTTCCTCGCAGCTAGATCTCCCATTGCCTCTTTGGAAGGAGGGCGATGCTTTATCCTTTGGGAACCGCTGCCGTAAGTTCCAGAGACACAACAGAATAGAACATGTAGCTTTGACTGCAAATGAAGCGCAAGAACTGACCGTAAAATAAGCATATGCAACAAAAGATATAAGAACAGACTGGAAGTACCCCACAAGAAACTAAAAGAGGCACCAAGAAAAACACCACAAAAGCTCATATCTACAAATTCAAGACCGCCCAAAACCCATTATCCCCAGCATGCTTCGAAGCCAGTCTCTAACCATTTCAACTTCCCTGACCATAGAGATAAGTCCGACTTCTTAGTGACGGCCATTAAACAGTGTTACTCAGATGACACGGAAGCCCCATTGATACTCGAGAACGGTTACATTCAGAAATATGAGACACTAGAAACACACAGATTGAACTTGAAATTCAGCAGTATTTAACTTTTTCTTTTGTCCACAGTTATATTCTCTCTCTCTCTCTACTAAGTTTTCATTCAAATATCTCCTCACCTGCAACTGATATTTTAGAACCTTCACCGTATTATATTACAGACCCTCTAGCCCAGCTACATGAATCTATTATCGATTTACAAATCATTCAATCTCTCTTCTTTCCACTTGTTTTTTCCCATCCTGTTTTTACCACCAAGGAGTCATATCACACTTCACAAGTTTTATGTTAAAACATTCACAGTACTTAACCACGCGCACTGTCAGACGCAGTTTCTTGCAAGTCACAGCTAAGTGGTCCTCCCCCCCTCTCCCCAATCAAATTATTTGTCCATTTTTTGGGTTATATATCGTGTGTGTGTGTGTGTGTGTGTGTGAAGTTATATTCTCCATTCATTTCTTTGTCCTGCCATGTGGTTGTATGATTAAAGTGTGAACCGAAACATTACAGCTGCGTGTTCGTTAATTACTACATTTGCTCTAAGTAATCTTAACGTAAGAAACCGATGATTAATTAATACATTTGCTCTGAGTAATCTTAACGTAAGAAACCAATGATTAATTTATACATTTGCTCTGAGTAATCTTTACATAAGAAACCGATGATTGATTAATATATTTGCTCTAAGTAATCTTAACGTAAGAAACCGATGATTAATTAATACATTTGCTCTAAGTAATCTTAACGTAAGAAACCGATGATTAATTAATACATTTGCTCTAAGTAATCTTAACGTAAGAAACCGATGATTAATTAATACATTTACTCTGAGTAATCTTAACGTAAGAAACCAATGATTAATTACTACATTTGCTCTGAGTAATCTTAACGTAAGAAACCGATGATTAATTAATACATTTGCTCTAAGTAATCTTAACGTAAGAAACCGATGATTAACTAATACATTTGCTCTAAGTAATCTTAACGTAAAAAAAAACCAAAACTCTGTAATCCAAGATTCGACCTGGAACTTGGAGAAATGTTTCTCAGGAAAACACAGGCCTACACGCATAGCACTTAAATCTTAATCCGATAGCAGGTCTCCTTCAGTAAACCTTCATCGAACGTTAAAGAAAGAGCAAGGAGTCAGACGTGGAAACATTTTGAAACAAAGTGCAGGGAAATAAGAGCATGTGTATGCGTTGGGGGGAGGGGGAGGGGAAAAAAAGGGGGGGGGGATATGTGTTATAATTTTCACGGTTCATAAATCAAAACGTGGTTCGTTCCACATGAGCAGAGATTCCGAAGCTTGTGATAATTCTGTCGTGGACAGAGTGAAACCAGACGTGCATCGTTTCTGTTGAGCGTGTCTGTGGGTCTGTGAAGCGCTCCCGGCCCCTCTCCTGGAGCACGGGAGTATGGGGAGATCGTGATAACTGCCGCATGATGCGTGAGTAATCTGGCGCGGTGCTAATGGCTGTAATGCGTCTTAATTAATGCACACACGTGACATGCAGTGTTCATACGCCTTCCAGATGATTTTTTTATTAAACAGGGGTCAGTCCCCACTCCACCCTCCTTTTTCTAAAAAAAAAAGAAGATTTTTCGTGGCATCTGGAAAGCAACGGTTACGACATCGTAGTGGGAATTGATTTTGCTTCTAAGCGTGTAACCAAAATCACAAATCAGTTCTAAAATAACCCGTCAGCTCCTGGCGACCTGTTTGTGTAAAAACTGATGTCTGTTGTTGCAACATGGACTGGGCTGTCAGTAACGTCCGTGAACATTTGCTTCTGACAGAGGAGGCCGTTTCAGACCAGAGGTTTCAGAAATGTTTCTTTCCCTCGCGTACCATGTAGTGATAACACTACTTTTGAAATACACCTCCGGACCACAAAGTAACAAAGCTACTTTCAGATACAGGCATTCACCGACTTACGACCGACTGAGTTACGGCCATTCGTTCGTTCGTACTTGTGGCCAAAGTCCTGTAGGAATGTTTAATGTGTTGTGATCCATGTTTGTGATTAATCTCCACACAGTTACTGTGTATTTTAAAGTGACAGGGAACTTGTCTGTTCCTCCTGTAACATGTTATAGAAGAATTTCCACACAGTTACTGTGTATTTTAAAGTGACAGGGAACATGTCTGTTCCTCCTGTAACATGTTATAGAAGAATTTCCACACAGTTACTGTGTATTTTAAAGTGACAGGGAACTTGTCTGTTCCTTCCGTATCATGTTATAGAAGAATTTCCACACAGTTACTGTGTATTTTAAAGTGACAGGGAACTTGTCTGTTCCTTCCGTATCATGTTATAGAAGAATCTCCACACAGTTACTGTGTATTTTAAAGTGACAGGGAACATGTCTGTTCCTCCTGTAACATGTTATAGAAGAATTTCCACACAGTTACTGTGTATTTTAAAGTGACAGGGAACATGTCTGTTCCTCCTGTAACATGTTATAGAAGTGAACTATAAACAGTCTTGACGGTGGCATGTCAGTTACGAGTCGCTGACTGCCAAAATGGACAGCATCCTAACTCCCAGCTTAAATATTAACAAAACAACAGAGAAGAACGTGGCAGTAGTAACAAAAAGAAACAAAAGAACAGAGAGAAAACAGCGGAAGGTGGCATGAGCTGAAGCTTCTAGGGCAGGCAGTGTCTGAATGGAAGGGGGTTTCTTGTATAAATTACACTGGACAGAAAATTGTGACAATATGAGTAGTGAGCTGACAGAGCTCGGGCGATTTGCTTCATATTACGAGTATTTAAGATATCTGTAACTTCCTCTCCCTCACCTCTTGGGCCTCTTTCCTCCTGTTACCTACAATTATTAGCGTGGGTGTCTTCTGTGGTAAACTGTCTGTCGGTGGTCCCTGTAATGTGGCCAAACTTATTATTTTTTTCCTCTGGGTAAGGTGTAGTATTGGTGTTTAGTTACCCCAGCCTTTTACCCTGATGGTGTCATTTGTGATTTGACCTCTGGCATTTAGTATTCTCATTAAACATCTCATTTCTGTCGTGATGATTATCCTTTTGTCTGTGGCTGGTAGTGTCCATGTCTGACATTGATAACATAGAACTGGGAGGAAAAGTGCGTTGTACAGTTCTGTTTCTTTGCTTGAGTTGTGATGTACTGTATTTGTTTCTCAATAACGGTGTCATTTTCAGTAAGGGTTTATTTTATATGGCAAGCAACTTTAATTCCACAGTCTAACAGTAAGTGTGTGTGTGTGTGTGTATGTATGTACACACACACACACACACACACACTTCTTCCCTTAATTTTTAAAACATCGTTAGCTGGTACTATGGCGTTGGTTTAAAAAATTTTTTAAAAAGATGCATTTTTTTAATTGAAATGACACAAACAGCACCAGAAGATAGATAGGAAGGACTTTCCAGGTAATCCGTGATTACAGAAGAGGTAGGAATGACTTTCCAGGCAGTCCGTGATTACAGAAGAGGTAGGAAAGACTTTCCAGGCAATCCGTGATTACAGAAGAGATAGGAAGGACTTTCCAGGCAATCCGTGATTACAGAAGAGATAGGAAGGACTTTCCAGGCAATCCGTGATTACAGAAGAGATAGGAAGGACTTTCCAGGCAATCCGTGATTACGGAAGAGATAGGAAGGACTTTCCAGGCAATCCGTGATTACAGAAGAGATAGGAAGGACTTTCCAGGCAATCCGTGATTACGGAAGAGATAGGAAGGACTTTCCAGGTAATCCGTGATTACAGAAGAGATAGGAAGGACTTTCCAGGTAATCCGTGATTACAGAAGAGATAGGAAGGACTTTCCAGGCAATCCGTGATTACAGAAGAGATAGGAAGGACTTTCCAGGTAATCCGTGATTACAGAAGAGATAGGAATGACTTTCCAGGCAATCCGTGATTACAGAAGAGATAGGAAGGACTTTCCAGGCATCCGTGATTACAGAAGAGACAGGAAGGACTTTCCAGGTAATCCATCATTATAAGAGACAGAATTTCTTGCGCACATTTCTTCGAAGCACATGACCAGTACCTTTCCAGCGTTTCTTCTTCTTCTTCTTTTTCTGTTATGACATGCATATCTTCTAGTTCACATTGAGCAAATAGGTCTCTATTATTTATTGTCCGTGGCCAGTAAATATTTTGACAGATATGCTAAGCAGCAAGTAGAGAAATTGTGATTAGAAATTTGGGGGCAGTTATCGGTTTGGCAAGCCAGCCAGCGAAGAGGAGGAAAAAAAACTGTAATGAAAATGTAAGGTTCTGAACAAGTCTTAGTTAAAACTTTCCTTGAAAACATCCTCATGATAGTGTCTCCTCTGGAGAGTCTCACTTCAGTGTGTATAGATAGATATGGCCGAATCGCTGTAGGAAAGTTACAGATAAAATCTTTCTGGCATGATGACCGAATCTCCTTCAAAGGCCTAAAGATTCGATTGATAAATAAACTTGATTTTTTTTTTCAGGCTGTCGTGAAAGATGCTATTTCTAACATGTAGTGACTGACAGAGTGAAAGAAACTGAGACAGTGGATGTATACACAACAACAACAAAATGGACAACAGTAGCAACAACAACAAAATTCCCACGTGAGGAGATAACGATGATGATCGCGACCTCTGAGAGAAACATTTTGTTCTCTGGTGCAGATCTCTCCCCCAAATCCTCAAAATCCAGCCTTAGAGCAAACCTTCCGGATACAGCTTTACAACAGGAACCCCCCTCCCCCTTGGGTCCAGCTTTACAACAGTAAAACCCCCCTGGGTCCAGCTTTACAACAGAAACCCCCCCCCCCCCCCTCAGAGCCAAGCGTTACAGCAGGAAAATCCCCAGGGCCCACTCTTACAACAGGAAAACCCCCAGGGCCCAGCTTTACAACAGGAACCCCCCCGAGCCAAGGTTTACAGCAGGAAAACCCCCAGGGCCCACTCTTACAACAGGAAGACCCCCAGGGCCCAACTTTACAACAGGAACCCACCAGGGCCCAGCTTTAAAACAGGAAACCCCTCATGGCCCAGTTTTACAACAGGAGAAACCACTCCGGGGCCCCCAATAATTTTCAAACCTGCTTGACCCCCCCCCCCCAAAAAAAAAGGGCATGATGATGATGATGATGATGTTGATGATGTCCCGATGCCAAACGATTCGTTTAAGCTTACATCTGTGACACAGTAGTATCAGAGACACATTGGAAATCTTCGTCGTTGACCGACATTCGATAGACACAACATCATGAACAATAAATTACAACATCATGAACAATAAATTAGATTGATTGTATGTAGTTTGTAGAAGATAGTGGATGAGCCCAATTTTAAAAAAAAACAACAGAAACCGATTGTTAACTGGTGGCACTGGGCCGTAGCCCCTCGTCTGTATGTGGTTCTACTGCGCGTGTGTTGTGTATGCATTTGCGCGATAGAAAATGTAGAGGTAAATTCCCTGTTCACTGACGCATGTCAGAGGTCATTGGCCGTGTCGGCTGCTACGTTAATCTGCGTGATAGTGGGATCTAACGGCACATGGCGTCTCACAATCTGGGGCAGGTCAGGCGAGACTTTCGGCGTCAAGAAGATAGTTCTTATATCAGAAGTCTGTAGTTCTTCTAGTTCTTATATCAGAAGTATATATTTCTACTAGTTCTTATATCAGAAGTATATATTTCTACTAGTTCTTATATAAGAAGTCTATAGTTATACTAGTTCTTATATCAGAAGTCTATAGTTCTACTAACACACAATAATTAGTGTATAGGTATAGAACTATACACAAATTACTGCAGTAAAGTTGTGATATCAAAATGTATAAAGTAGGGAAAAGGTAGGAACAGCTTTAGTATTGAGCGGTTACAAAGTTGTGACGTTTCGGCGCGAGCCTTTATCAAACAAAAACAAAAAGGACGAAGAATCAGAGAGAGAGGAGACAAAGTATAGATTCACATAAATTTTATGTAATTTAAATAATAAAAAAATGAAAAAAATAATGACTTATCTGAGGTCTTGGAGCCTTACTGAATTACGATCGTAGTTCTTATATCAGAAGTCTGTAGTTCTCAGTCATTTGCATGCCTCTTGCGGAACTTTGCCTCCCTAACTGGTCTCCTGTAGGCTTCTCGGTCTTAACCAAGATGTCCTACTGCTGATGCCTCCATTTGCAGATTACTATCATAGATTTGTCTTCGCCTTGGTCTTCTCTTTCTTTTTCCTATTATGTACCCTCCTAAGACGGTCATCTCTAAATTCTCATGACGTTTAATGTGTTCAAAATATTAAAGTTTTCTCTGTTTAATCTTCATTGCTAGCCAGCCTTCTTCAGTATCAAGTTCTTGTAGTATGGATTTATTTGTTCTTTGTGTGTGTGTGTACATGATATTTGAAGAACTCTTCTGTAGCTACGAGTACATTCAAAGGCATTTATGTGTTTCTTAGCTTAACAAAAGTGTCCAGGTCTCACAGGCATATGTTGCGATGGGAAGATGCATGCCCTTAAAAATCTTATTTTTGTAGTTCTGTCTGTTCCTCTCCACAGCTTCTTTAATTGTTTTACTTTTTGACGAGCGATAGGTGTCCTTTTAATTTCTCTCATTGTATCTCCGTTATTAGTTAGTAGTGATCTAAGATCTTCCAAACTCTCCACTTCTTCCAGTTTTTCCTCTTTGATACATATTTCAGCTGCCTTATTTGTTTTATCAGTTGTCATCAATTTAGTTTTCTTCGCATTAAGATAGAGGTTTTGCTCTTCGCTGTTCTTACGGACTGACATAATTAGTTTTCCCATTCCTTTTTGTGTTGTGGACAGTAATACTGTGTCATCAGCATATCTAATCTCTGGTATTTCGTAACCTCCAATTGTTATGGCATCGAAATATTCTTTGTCTACATCTTCTCTAACATTCCTCATTATATTTTCAGTACACAAGTTAAACAAGTAAGGCGACAATATGCTCCCCTGACGGACCCTTTGTTTTATGTCAAACCAAGGTGTTGTTTCACCATTTATTCTTACTGCTGCTTGTTGGTCTAGATACAGCAGTGATGTTAATTGTGTCACATTTGTTGGAAATCCCATTTTTTCATTATTTTCCAAAGTTTCTGGTGTTGTACACAGTCATATGCCTTTTGAATAATCTATAAAAGATAAACATATATTTACATTAAATTCTCTGCATTTCTGAAGTACTAATCTTATATTGAATATATGATCTCTTGTTTCTCTTCCTTGTCTAAAACCATCTTGGATCATATTGACTTCTTCTTCTATTTTCTTACGAAGTCTACCCATTATGATTTTAAACATAATTTTACTGCCATGACTAATCAGGGCAACAGTTTTGTATTTTGTGCGTAATTTCAAGTTACCCTTTTTTTTTGGTGGTGGTATGAATACAGTTCTTAAATTAGTAGTATCTGTCTGCCTGCTTGGCAAATTAGTAGTATCTGTCTGCCTGCTTGGCAAATTAGTAGTATCTGTCTGCCTGCTTGGCTGCCTTTATATCTGTCTGTTTGTCTGTCTTGCTTGCTTGGCTGCCTTTATGTCTGTCTGTCTGTCTTGCTTGCTAGGCTGAGTGGTTAGGCGCTCGCTCTACTAATCTGGTGGTACGGGGGCCAAGTTCTAGGAGTTGGGATTTCTTTCTGGCACCACTACACCAAAAGAAGTCTCTGGGTCCACCCAGCCTCTAAAAATAAATAAATATATATATATATATATAAAGTATAGTCCGGATACTTTTTGATCGCGCGCGCGCACACACACACACACACATTAAAAAAACGCACCTCTTGATTGAACTGTTGTGAAGCGTAGAATGTTTATGTACGTTAGTGAATCTCAAACGCCCGATGCGTGCAAGTGTGGCGGCTAAAGTAATGACATTTCCATTGTGCTGTGTTGCTTACTTTAAATTTGGCATGCAGGACGTGCAAATCAGCTTTTTCTTAATTTATGACCTTGTTAAAATCACATGAGTTTGAAATTAGACACACACACATTAGGCAAGCTTAAGCAAGTAAAAGGCCGTCAACTTTTTTCCATCGAGATGAAGTCTGTTAATGTTTTTTGTCATGCCCCGATTGTTGTCACAGGAGCGGTGGCAGTATGTTGGTATGCTCAGCAGTGGAATGGCGGACCAGAGATGTTTGCCAGACACTTTCATTGTGACATTATTGTGAGGCTGAACCAGCGAACTCGGGCAACAGGCACCACAAATGGCCGTCCCAGACCTGGTCAGCCTCGTGTAAGAACACGACCTCAATATCGCCAAATGGTATTGATACATCTGCGCAGTCGTTTCAAATAGCAACTCTGACAGTAGCACACACGCACCTGGCACTCTGCGACAGTATGAGACGCTGATGCCACAGGTGGTCACACACGATGTTAATGATGTCTGCGACTTCGTGACACTGAGTGCGAATATTGTTTTTACACCTAGGGTAGACAGCTGCATCTGAGTCGCTTCTGAAATGTGTCATGTTTTAAGAATACAACTGGTATATGTCATTAAATGGATGAAAAATGTGAAATTTATCCATTTTAAACAGCTCACGCCTCGAAAGATACAGCAGTGCGCTTTTAATGGCGGATAATATATATATATATATATATACAAGATTCACATAATGATATTATAACAGATAATGATATGACAGCAGAATACCTACGTAAACACCGCTGGTAAGTGATATTAAGGGCGGCGATATCTCTCGAAGACAGAGGTCTGCAGAATGATTTCTCTGAGGACATCTAACAGCACTCATCAATCTTCCTGTCTCTCTCCTCCTCCTCCTCTCTCATGACCCACTCTTAACGCTCTGACATACTCAAGGGATATACATTTCAACACAGCACTCACAGCCCCTCGCGGTGCACGGCAAAGCTCGTAAGAACCCACTGCTCTAACCAGATTACCAGCAAGAGCTGGGCTCCTGGCAGCACTCATGACCTTACGGAAGTGGTCATTGACCCAGTTAAGGGAGGTCGCGGGTGGATGGAACTTCCTGAGTGAGACGGAGCATTTTACAGGAGTGAAGGTGATACTGATTTCTTTCTTTCTTTCTTCCTTTCTTTCTTTTTTTCTTTCATTCTTTCTTTCTTTCAGTAGAAGTTTAGAGACGAACACACGGTATCAAAGAGAGAAGGAAAGAATGAGAAGTACACAGATCTGGTCAAGCAACCAAGGCAGATGGCAGGAGTCAAAGGCAAAGGTGATAGCTGTAGAAGTGAGAGCAACATCAACATGGGCATAAAGGGGCAAGCAGGAGCAAAGGTACTTTAAAGCCTTTCAGAAACAGCAGCAAATACCTCATGCTGGATGTGGAACATGCGAAATAAGTATCATCACCATCATCATGTGCCGTGCCGACTGGCGTTGGCTATTATGCTTCTCCAGAGTACCCGATCCTTCAAGTATTCAGAACTTAAATATCTGAGTTCATTTATCACATCTAGTACCAGTCCATCTTGCTCACAACCGAGAGGCCTACAGGAGTGCTGTTTGGGAGGCAAAGTTCCGCAAGGGACATGCAAAGGAATGAATGAAAGTACCAGTCCACCGTGGCATAATGACATTCCATGATCCAGGGCCATGAAAGATTGTGACATTCCCCCTCCCCTCTTTAGAGTAACATGAGTTTAATAGAGCCGAAACACTTGTCTGGGGGGGGGGGGCGGGGGAGTGATCTCTGATGATCTAGATAGTTACATTGTTCCGCTCTCTATAGTTAAAATTTCCTGCACATTGAAATCAGGTGCTAGCAGTGAAGCATAATTTTAGGCACGTTGTGTTAAAATTTGATGGAAATACGAACAGAAACTTCGTTCCTTGGATGGCCAGGTCTTCCCAACCTTTCTCTCTCGGCCAACCCCCTCCCCCCCCCCCCGCCCGGCCCCGCTGCGTTGTGGCGGGATCTGACATGAATGTATTTATTTCAAGTGATGAATGTGTATCTGAAATTCATTACCCTACGCCCCATGGCAAGCGCAGGATGGGTAAGCCAGCCCTTCGTAATTCAGGTTTTTTTTCCCTCTCTCTCTCTCTCGGTTTCTCGCCGACTCTCACGAGAATTTACCAATAGTCCCGCGAGAGCCCGTTGCTGATCACGGCCGACGGAGAAGGGGGTGGGGGTGGGGGTGGGGAAGAGAACAAGGACTTTAATTAAATGTCATTGTGCCAGTCGGTACGTAGATTAGAGGGGTAGACGAAAAGAGGAAGAAGAAGAAGAAGAAGAAGAGGAGGGGTGGGGGGAGGGAGGGTGGTTTTGGGGGGTAGCAAGTCTGATAGTGGAGGACAGTAATGGCGGAATTTATTTTACCTACGCATCTGCAGAGTTTGGTAACATTAGCGAGGGCAGTGGTTCTCAGACTTGGTGAAGTCACCACAGACCGAGAAAGCCAGTGATAGTCGCTGTTGTAGTTAAGACCTGGCATTGGCTGTCATGCTTTTCCACAGTCCCATGCTACGAGTGCTCATTACAAGGTATGTCCCGTAAGTAATGAGATTGATTCCATAAAATTCGATTTGTTCGAGATAATACTTACGTACACTTAAAATTCCTCGAAATAGCATCCTTGAGCATTAATACACCTTTGCCAGCGGTTCTGCCGCGCGTCGTAGTTCGCTTTGAACGGGGTACCTCCTTCAAAGCACTCGTCGCGGCAGCTTGCACGTCATTAACAGTCCCAAAATGGCGGCCTTTCAAGCTTGATTTGAGCCGGGGAAACAAAAAGAAGTCAGGCGGGACCAAGTCCGGGCTGTAGGGAGGTTGGCACAGCGTTGCCACGGTTTGTTTCGCCAGAAACTCTCTCACTGGCAGCGACGCATGGCTCGGCGCATTGTCGCTGTGAAGAACCCAGGTGTTGGCGATCTCCAAGCGAACGCGCGCGATTCTGTTCTTCAGCCGTTTAAGCACTTCCACATAAAATTTTACCTTGACTGTTTGTCTGGGTGGTTCGAACTCCTTATAGACAACACCAAAAAGACAATGGGCATCGATTTCATCTTCGATTTGCACATTTAACGGGCGCACAGTACGTTGTTCGTCATCGATGCTCTCACTTCCTTCATTGAACGTCATGTGCCACCGAAACACTTGTGCTTTCGATAAAGCATCGTTCTCGTAGGCTTTCGGTATCATAGCAAGCGTTTCGGTCGCTGATTTTTCAAGTTAACACAAAACTTTATCGCGTATCGCTTCTCGACACACATCTGCACTTCGACTGTTACGCGACGCTTAAACAAATGTCCGTTTCGCAAGCGATCCGTACTCTGTAAAAGCTCAGAGCCAAATGACGAGATATCGACCATTTACGTAACATCCCCCACTAACCTTCAGGCCCAGAGAATCAGCCTCCCCACCCCTCCCCCGCCGGGCTATTATGGGTGGCTGAATAAAATTTCTCATTACATGCCGGGCACACGTTGTATAAACCTGTGCTCGCGTTCTTTGTACGTGCCACCTAGTTAGTCCGTCCAGCATTTTCTCTGTCTCCCGTCCAGCATTTTCTCTGTCTCTGTATACCTCGGTCTCTTTTACATTCTATCTTTCCTGTTGTCACAGTGTATTCTAGCTTGCCTCGCCATAAAACGTCTCCTAAGAATTTGGATTGTCTTTTTTTTTCCTGACTTTTGTTATTGTTTGTCTCGTCTCTCCAGCCTCTCTCAGAACCCCCTCGTTTGATTTCTTTGCTGTCCGTGGAATTCGCAGCATTCTTCCAAGGGACCACATTTCAGTGGCTATCAGTTGGCGCTGTACTTCATTAGTGGCTGACCATACTTCGCATCCGTAAAATAAAATTGGCTCGATGTACTGGAGTACTCTTTTACTCACTCTCAATGACAGTGATTTATTACACAAAATGCTCTTCATTTCCTGAAACATGATTTTGGCTGGCGTTATTCTGCTTTTTATCTTAGTTATGCATCTTCCATCTGAGATTAGTAGTGTATCAAAATATCTAAACGTGTTATTAAGATATATTATTATACTGTTTTTTCGTAAGAATTAGAAGAAATAGTTTGAAAATCGTTATCGACTGTTGACCGGTAGTGACAAACTTTGGCCTCTGTACCTTGCATGAATCAGATATCGATAAAGAGGTCATCATAGCAGTAAATCTTAGAAGTGTACGGAGGAAACGTTTATTAGGATGGACGCACCAAGATTATGGATTGTGGATTGCGAATCGAATCTGAGATTGGTCAGCTTGTAATATGAGACGGGAAGTAACAGTCATAAATCTGAAGAGTCGTAGTACTAGTATAAATAAGAGTTGGGTAGAAACAGTGGTCAAGGGGGTTGTTAGAAAGACAGACAAAAAGGGCTGGTTGTTAGGAGAAGAGTTGTTAGCAAGACTCTGAGCAGAACAGACGCTTGGGAAGACATTCATTACAGAGTCTAGGAATAAGGATTTTTTTTTTTTTAGAAGCTTGAAAATATGTTTAGGAAGAATTTCTCTCAGTCAAATAGTCAGCTTTATAGCGTTAACGTTGAGTTCATTATGTTGCTGCTTTGATTTGCATTCATTCTTTACTTTACTTTACTTTACTTTACTTCTTGTAGCGTAAGGTATCGAGGGGGAGGTGCAGTTGGCGTCTTTAGCCCATATGAGTGGCTTCGATGATGTTCATGCCGTAATTCGTGTTTCTATTAAGTCCATCTATCCATCTTTTCCAAGGTCTTCCTTCTGTACCTTCTGGTGTTGAAGCCCCCTTGCGGCAGGCTGTTTATGTGTCAATCATTCTTTGCAAGGTAATGGAATAACCTACTTCCTGTTTTTCCTGTTGGGGCGAGTCCGTGTTTATGATCTGCAGAAAGAACATGATGACCTTGCCAGTTGTTTTTAACTCTTTTCATTTCAGATTAATTTCCCTGCACTAGCTGAATAAATTTTGTTAGAAAGAAACTATAATTTTAAAAAAAAAGCGTTGGGTTAGAAGTAGGCTAGTTTTAACTTTGTTAAGACTTCCCCGTCGGTATCGCGCCGAGCATTGATTGGCGTAGAAGCAAGAGCTGCGAGTACCAGAACTGCTAGTGTTGGTTTCGAGTGAAAGAGTTTATAACACGAAGTGGCTGAAAGTGTGAAAACTTAACAATGTTACATGAACCAAAAAAAGTAAACAGTAATAAAAATAAATATTATTTATGGTAATAAAATAAGACATAAGAATTAATGAACAGTATAAATCCATTTTAGATATGTTATATATTCGCCATGAATAAAATTATAATTCCTTCATAAGTGACTCAGTGAACAACGGTACAATAATTCTCTGCGACCTCCGCATTACTGCTACTACTGTTGCTACTACTACTGCTGCTACTTCTACTACTGCTGCTGCTACTACTACAACTACAATTGCTGCAGCTACTACTACTACTAGTACTTCTGCTGCTGCTTCTGTTATTATTGCTGCTGCTGCTACTACTACTACTGCTGCTGCTGCTACTACTACTGCTACTACTACTACTGCTGCTACTACTACTACTACTGCTGCTACTACTACTATTACCACTACTATTACTACTACCGCTCTCAGAACGGCGTTGATCACACTGTTTCGCCGTTGTGCGCCCTGCGGCCCGACGTACCCCCCTCTCACCCCCACATACCCTCCTCTTTCCCACCTCTCATCATTCCGCCGTAGCTTGCTAATGAATCATAATCTTCATGCATATGCAGTTCCCGTCTACACTTTCTCATCCAACTCCTCAAGAGCCCGTGGACCAGAGTTCCCTCTAATGGTTTGCTGTGAGTGTGCAAATGTGCGTAGTAACAACGTAAATATATATATATCTATATATTTAACTACCCCCTATTCTCTGTGTGTGCCCACTTGCCTTGTCACGATTCTGTTACAGTACTATCGAAACTACACGATAAAAGACCAGTTGAACCATCCGATCCGAAAGTAATTTCTCAACAAGAAGGAAACAGTAAAGGAAAAAGCATGTACGAAGGGAAGTCACTGAGTAACTCGCAAATGCCTGTTACAAAAGAACTAAATGCGACAGTAATTTGAAAACTTTTAATTTTTGAACCTACATTATTCCCCTATTTCTCAGCGTAATCGCCGCCAACATCGATACATTTTTCCCATCGTGTAATCAGTGATGCAATATCCATGGGGTAAAAATCGGGAGTCCGATTTCTGAACCATTTTTTACTTCTGTTTCCACCTCTTCGTCACTCGAGAATCTTCTCCCGCCAGAGTGGTTTTTCAAAGGACCAAACAGGTGAAAATCTCTAGGAGCTAAGTCAGGACTATAGGGTGGATGTTCAAGAACTTCCCAAGCCAACTGGCTAATTTTCTCTTGGGTTAACCGAGCCGTATGTGGTCTGGCATTGTCATGAAGGAGAAGCACACCTCTAGTCAGCAGACCAGGACGTTTTCTTTGAATTGCATCCCGTAGCATCGACAGAACTTCACAGTACGATACAGAATTTACACTGTCACCATACTTCTGGAACTTGGTTAACAGCACTCCTTGATAATCCCAGAACACTGTCAGCATAACCTTCCCCGCAGAACAGGACGGCCAAGTCGGACTTTGTCAACAATTTCGGTGTGTCCCTGAGAAAATTCTATTACCCAGCTATAGACCACTTTACGTGATAAACACTTTTCAGCATAAACTGTAATCATTTCATTATGAATGTCGTTTAGCCCACAAAAATCGCACTACGTTTCTCTGTTCTTCTTTGGTACACACTAACAGTTGGGTAGTCATTTTGTTATTGCTTTGCGCATGCGCACGTAACTCCCAGCGCCCCCTACATACAACTGTTATAAAGTTGGATGATGGTACTATCTAAGGATATATATTTAAATACTATCTGATAACTGCCAGTTATAAAATATTTCAATTTGCGAGTTACTTAGTGACTTCCCGTCATCATTGTATTTTTTTAAAAATCGTAATTATAGCACGGAGTAACATCTGGAAACTGGAAAGTTAAAGTGCAGTTTTTTTGTTCTTTTTTGCGCGGCTCCAAAAATTGTGTGCGCGGTATTATTTTTTTCTGCGCGCGGCCGCGCAGGCGCGCGATTTAGATGGAACAGTGCCGTGGACTTATTTCGGAAAGGACCCGACCTGAGAGCGGATGTTTGCTGTGCTTCAGAAAGGTTCATGATTTACCGTGAAACTATAAAGAGGACTTGGTTAAGAGAGGTCAAATTAGTAGACGTAAAATCCGTTGACAAGGTTGAAAAGCTCGCCAAAGATAGGAAAACTTCGAACTACCTTGCGAGGAAAACTTCGCGAACTACCTTGCGAGCCCTATGTGGCATTTAACGGCACGGGAAGGGTGTAAGAAGCTTTCGTGATATATTTTGACCAGCGCCGAGTATGTTAAGTTTAGGTATAAACATATATAACAAAGCAGAGAAATAAAATCACTTTAGAATTTATCGGAATAATGAAAGGAGATATGAGAATGTTTTAGAAGAAACTGTGTGTTTATTTGATTTGTGTTTGAATGTAGTGAAGATCATTAAACTCCTGAGTTCGTTGCGTTCCTGTTTCTTTCTTAATGCTGAGTCTGAGCTTTTCGCCAGTGGAGTCAGTGAGCTCAGCGATGATGATGGTGGTGGTGTTGATGATGATACTATTGATGATGATGTTGGTGGTGTTGATGATGATGATGATGATAGTTGTGGTGTTGATGATGATGAAGATGATGGTGGTGGTGTTGATGATGATGAGATGATGATGATGATAGTTGTGGTGTTGATGATGATATGAAGATGATGGTGGTGGTGTTGATGATGATGATGATGACGACGAATTGCTGGATTGTTTGACAGTGCATCCTCGTGAGATCTATTCTTGTTGGTCTTAATCGAAGAATGTCAAAGACGCTTGAAGTATAACTTGCGTTCAAGTTTAGAGAGGCATTAGTTTTAGACGAAAGAAGAAGAAGAAGAAAGAAGGGGAGGAGAAGGAGGAGAACAACAACAACAGCGACCAGATTAAAATAACGATGAAATATCAGCCCTAGCAATCAGTTTGATGTGAAGTGTGCCAAATTTCCATAATCTCTTTTTTAGTGCCTCCAATGTCTGCATGTGAATTCAGTGACCTTGTTTTGCCACTTTCATCATGTCTTAGAGCTTATCTACCGTATAGTCTTTCCCTTTTCCTCTCTCTCTTTCTCTCTCTCTCTCTCGCTCTCTCCATCTCCATCTCCCCCTCCCTCCTTTTTTGTCTGTCTCCCCCGCCCCCTCACCACCCGTCTCTCTTTTGTCGCTCACATCTCTCCCACTTTCTCTTTCCCTCTC